>JASKGM010027285.1:0-27035 GCA_034509205.1 Ceratonia siliqua | reverse complement strand
TTACTGTGGCTGAAGATTATTTTGGAAGATTTAAAGATTAAGTGGGATGGCCCTATGAGACTCTACTGTGACAACAATTCCGCAATCAGTATTGCACACAACTCAGTGCAACATGATAGAACAAAACACATTGAGGTGGATAAACACTTTATCAAAGAAAAACTGGACAGTGGTCTGATCTGTACACCGTATGTGCCCACCAACTCTCAACTTGTGGAAGTGTTTACCAAGGGTTTGAATAATCCGCTGTTCCAAACAATTATTGCCAAGCTGGGAATGGATAATATCTATTCACCAGCTTGAGGGGGAGTGTTAAAATATGGTGATCCCTTGATTAAGGTTGTAATAATGGTGATTGGAATCCCTTGATGAAGGGATAATTGATTTTGTGATTAGGCACAATTAATTCGGTAATTAGAAGTTGATTTCTTTCCTTTTTTACATAAGACACCTTGTGTATATATTAAGGGTGTGATTCCCTTGTAATGAATCAATGAAATACAGAGCCATTACAATTTCTTCTCTGTTTTTTCTTTTCTACAGTTTTAATTTATAATGTTGAGTTAGGATAATTCCATAATCTTATTGTTTTTTTTTTAATTTGTACTTGTTGTTTATTATGAATAATTTGTTTTTGTTGATATATACTTGTTTTGAATAACTTAGAATATGTTTTTGTTAAATTTTGTGGTTAACTTTTGTGTATTTTATCATTTTTTATTAATTTTCTTAATTAGGCTCGTATAGGTTCTCAAGCCCTATAGGGTCGGACTAGGGCCTTCAAATAGAAGCCTTTTCATTGTTTTTTGGTGAAGACGTTTGGATGGCTCTTTGGCATTAAACTCTATTTTTAGGTTAATGGAATCGAAGAGGTCAAGAAGCTAGAGGCCATCGCCATATGTTGGAGTGGACTGCTCATGGTTGGTTCCAATGGCTTGCTGGGTTGTCAACCAATCCACTCAACCTTAAGCAGTTAATGGGCTTAGCCCAAAATATAAAGGAACACAATGATGTGTTGGACCGTGCCAAAGCAAGACAAGAAGGGACATTAGGCTACTCTGATATTGGGACCCTGTCTGTAACATATTCAAGCCAACATAAAGAAAACTCAGGCAAGGCCACTGTAACCTTGGGTCAACCCAAGGTTTAATCGCGAGCTCAGCTCTAGCACGATGACGACCATGGTGGCGAGACCAATTGGAAGTTTAGAGGAGGCTAGATGACGCTGGTGACGGTGTAAACTTGATCTTGGCAACAACGGGCAAGTGTCAATAGGGGAGAAGGGAAAACTAGTGGAGGAGATGCGAACTTTCCACATATTTTCGATGCTGAAGCAGCTCGCCGGCAGGAGCAACGTCTCCGCTTCCACTGTGAGGAGAAGTTCACTCTTGTGGTAGGAAGGAGGAGGATGATCCAACTACGGATTGGTTTACTCAATCTCACCTTGGGGAAAGGTGAAGGTTGAAGGGGGTAATGTTGGAACCTGTCTAATTTGGGAAATTAATAGGGGAGGTGCAATTACTAAGGTAGTTATAGAGGGACAAACAATTAGACAGAGCATAAGGGACAAACAATTATGCAATGTAAGAGGGATAAATAGAGGGGGAGAAGGGCAAGGGAAAGACAATGAGAAATTGGGAATTGATTGAGGGAGATCTCTGGCTTCTCTAATTGTCAAACTGGGAGTATTCAGCCACTAAAGTGTTGAGTGAATTTGTGTTATTTTAGTTAATGTGTATTTCTTTGAGTGTTCTGTTTCTGTCTTATATAAGGTGTATTTAAGTTGCTATAGTGTTGTTCAAATAAGTGTTTGTGTACTTTCTTGTGCTGTAATTCAGTGACATTTGGGATATTAATACCATATAAATAGTGTTTCGATCTATTTCCATTTTTGTTTCTATAGAGAATAGAGATATTTTATTCCATTATTTTTCTACTTTAGAATCAGACCAAACTATAAGTTAAATAGGAGAGGGAGGAGTAACTGCAATTACAAATTTGAACAACCAACTACATATCTGACCAACTACTTAGCTACCAACAACCAACTACTCAGAAGAAATAACAGACTCTCTAATTTCAACTTTATAGTCCCCCTCAAGTTGGACAATATATGTTTATCATTCCCAGCTTGGATAACAAATTTTCAAATTGCTCACTGTTGAGTGCTTTATTGAGGATGTCAGCATTTTGTAGGCATGAAGGAGTATAATCCACTTGAATCACCTTCTGATCAATCTTTTCCTTAATAAAGTGCCGATCAATCTCAATATGCTTTGTCCTGTCATGATGAACAAGATTTTTTGCAATACAAATTGTAGCTTAATTGTCACATTTTAGTTTAATAGAACCATTGGATAAAATATTCAATTCTACAAGAAGTCTTGTTACCCATATACCTTCACATATTCTGAGAACAAGTGCTTTGAATTCTGCTTCGGCACTACTTCTTGCCACAACTGATTGCTTTTTGCTTCTCCAAGTGACTAAGTTTCCCATCATATAGGTGCAGTAGCTCGAGGTAGATCTTCTGTCAATTAAGGAGCCTGCCCAATCAGCATCAGTATACACCTCTCTATCTTGGTTAACCCCTTTTTTAAAGAATAATCCTTTCCCAGGTGCTTTCTTGAGGTATCTAAAGATCCTGTACACAGCTTTAAGATGTTCACTAGTTGGATTATTCATGAATTGACTCACCACACTAACGGCAAAGCCGATGTCAGGTCTAGTATGAGACAAGTAAATGAGTTTCCCCACTAGTCTTTGGTACCTTCCTTTGTCAGTTAGTGTGGCCTCTTCTCTTACATCAAGTTACTTGGACGTATGCATAAGAGTGTCAACAGGTTTGCAACCAAGCATTCCTGTTTCTTTTAAAAGATCCAGTGTATACTTCCTTTGAGAAATAGATATGTTTGTCCTTGATCTAGCAATTTTCATCCCGAGGAAGTATTTTAAAACCCCCAAATCTTTGATCTCAAATTCTTTGGCTAGGACACCTTTCAGGTAGTCCAACTCCTATGTATCATTTCCGGTCAAAATAATATCATCCACGCAAACAATAAGAATTGCAATTTTACCTCCAAAGGATTTCTTAGTGAACAAAGTATGGTCTGATTGACCTTGAGTATAACCATGTTTCTTGACAACTATGATAAATCTTTCAAACCAGGCCCTAGGAGATTGTTTGAGACCAAACAGAGATTTCTTTAATCTGCACACAGCACTACTGTTGCTTGGATTATCAAGACCAGGAGGAATTTTCATATAAACCTCATCTTCTAGATCACCATTCAAGAAAGCATGTTTGATGTCTAGTTGATGAAGTGGCCAATCTAAGTTGGCCGCCAAGGAAATGAGAACTCAGATAGTATTTAGTTTAGCCACTGAAGCAAAAGTCTCTTGGTAGTCTATTCCATAGGTATGAGTAAAGCCTCTTGCTACAAGTCTCGCCATAAACCTTTCGATACTCCTATCTGCCTTATATTTGATATTAAATATCCATTTACAGCCTACAACTTGTTTTCCATCAGGGAGATTAGTGATTTCCCAGATGCAATTCTTTTCTAAAGCTTGAATTTCATCTTGAACGGCCTTTCTCCATTCAGGATGTTTCATTGCTTCTTGTATGCGATGAGGAATAGTGACATCGTTTAAACTTGAAGTAAAGGCCTGATAAGAAGATGAGAGTCTATCATCTATCACAAAATTAGCAATCAGATACTAGGGATACCAAGTACAAGTTCTGGTACCTTTCCTTTGAGTAATAGGTAAATCAAGATTATCTTCAGAGAAAGTGCTAGAATGAGAGCTATTATTACCTTGGGTCATAGAATCTGACTCAGGGGCAGACTCTGGCAATGATCTTCCTCCCTTGGTGTCTTGTTTTTCCTTGAGTAGACAGCTTTGAATTTTCCTGCTTCCTCTTCATGAGGTATGTTTGAGTTTCGAAGCACAATGGTCTTCGAATCCAGGGTCATGATCTCAGGTAGAATGGGTATAATAGTCTAGGAATCCTAACTATTTGGTTTGGTATGAGTGATGGAAGAGGTGGTGTGCCAAGGCTGGTACTGAATTGGTGTGTCTTTCTTTCCCTGAATAGCAGTTTTGGGGTAAAACGGTTGATTTTCAAAGAATGTGACATCCATGGTATTGTAGAATTTGCGCGTGGTTGGAGAATAGCATTTGTATCCTTTTTGGTGAGATGAGTAGTCAAGAAAGATATACTTGATGAAAGTGGGATCAAGTTTGCTCTTTTGATGAGGTGAAATGAAAACAAAGGAGGTACACCCAAAGATTTACAGAGGTAAGGAAGATAGGGTATTAGTGTGGGGAAAAACTTGATTAAGGCTGTGATAAGGAGTTTAGAAGTGAAGCACTCTTGAAGGCATTCGGTTAATTAAATAAGTTGATGTAAGGACTGCATCTCCCCAAAAATGGTTAGGAACATTGTGAGTGAGCATAAGATACCGAGTTACTTCAAGAAGATGACGATTTTTTCTCTTAGCTATTCCATTTTGCTAGGTGGTGTTGGTACAAGATGTTTGATGGATAATCTCATTTTTCAATAAATAATTTCCAAGGATAGTGTGAAAATATTCCTTCCCATTATCAGTCCAGAGAATTTGAATGTTTGTCTTGAACTGGGTTTGAATCATAGAGTGAAAATTTATGAAGATTGGTCCAGCTTCAGATTTTTCTTTCATAAGAAATAGCCAAGTTATTCTAGAGTAATCATCAATGAAAGAAATGAACTACCGAGCCCCCGAAATGTTATTCACCTGAGAAGGTCCCAAAATATCACTATAGATCAATGAAAAAGGCGAAGAAGGTTTGTAGGAACGAGCTGGATAGTGGCTACGAGTGTGCTTTGAGAGTTGACAAATATCGCATTGAAAGAAATTTGCATTTTTATTGAATAAGTTGAGGAATAATTTCTCAAGATACATGAAGTTAGAATGTCCCAACCTAAAATGCCAAAAACATAACATTCCTTTCATTAGTTGTCTTAACAATTTGGCTTGCAGCACAATGACTATTTGAAGATTGATTTTCACACTTGAGGAGATAGAGTCCGTCATTGTCCTTAGCATTGCCAATCGTCCTCTCCGAAGCGAAATCCTGAAAGACAAATTAAGTTGGAAAGAATTTAGCAATGCACTCCATGTCCCTAGTAAGTTTGCTGATTGACAGCAGATTATATGTTAAAGTAGGAATAAATAACACTGAGTTTAGAGTGATATCCTCTGAAATCTTAATTGACCCTGTTCCAGCCACCTAGGATAAAGTACCATTTACTAGCCTGACTTTATGGTGCTCTAAACATGGGTTTAATTGAATGAACAAAGAGGCATTACCAGTTATGTGATCTGAGGCTCCTGAGTCAGTAATTCAGGGCTGTTGAACCTCATATTGGACCTTAAAAGCACTCAGAAAATTACCTTTTTGGGCACAGAGCCTGTGCTGACAATGGAAGTAGTGGATGAAGATGTTGGCTGGAATTGTCCTAGCATTTTCTGCAGCATTTCAATCTGTTCCTTGCTGAATGGTTCAATGGTTGATATTTCCTTTAACTTAGACGTTACAGTAAGTCCTTGAGTCTCTTTCTCCCTAACATATTTAGGCTTCCAATATGCTGATTTTCCATGAAGTTTCCAGCATGTATCTTTGGTATGCCTAAGCTTTCTACAATGGTCACACCAAAGCCTTCTTTTCTTGCCTTAGTTTTCACCATTTTGTACAGCCCAAGATGCCAATGTTGAACTTTCAGTGTTGGTATTGTTGAATTCACCCAACATGAGTTTCTTCCTACTTTCCTCCCTCCTAATTTCTGCAAATGCTTCTCTGATGGAGGGAAGAGGTCTCATTCCAAATATGCGTCCACGTACTGCATCAAAATTTTTATTTAGGACCAGCAGAAACTTAGCGACTCAGTTACCTCTAATAATCTTCTTATACTTAGCTGCATTGGTGGTACAATCCCACTTTACTTTTTCAAGTACATCCAATTGTTGCCACAATCGAGTCAAAACATTATAATATTGAGTAACTAAAGATCTCCTTGACGAAGATCATGGAGATTGCTTTTGATTTCTAGCACTTCAGCTATGTTATCCTTATCAGAATAGGTTTCTTTGACTGCATCCTAGAGATCTTTGGCAGTATCATAAAACATGAAGTTCTACCCAATTTCATTGTCCATGGTGTTAATAAGCCATGACATCATCATACTATTTTCACTCTTCCATTTTCAAAAAGACTGAACTTCACTATCTGGTTGTTTGAGGTCTCCAAAGAGATACTCATCCTTCCCCTTCCCTAAAATAGACATAGGCACAAATTTGGCCCACTAAATATAGTTTTGGCCATTGAGTTTGTGCCCTATGATATAAAGAGAAAGATTTTCTGTGACATTATGGCTACTAAAAGAAGTAGTATCTGAAATGGTGCTATAAGTAGTGGTCATTCTGTGAAAAAAATCCTTTTTTTGTGTGCAGATTTCAGTCACTGTGGCTCGTGAGGCGTGTAGGGGCGCCTGGGCTGGAGGCCGGTGACTAGATTCTCGGGACAGGCCGATCGGAGTCTTCTGAGGATGACGGCGGAGGCGACGTCGTCAAATACTCGCCGGAAATGGTGAATCGAAAGTTTAAAACTTCACTGGGCAGAAGGAGACGAGCGACGCGTGGCGGCGATTTAGACGGCACAATTCAAGGGTTCCACCAGCAAGAGCTTTCCAAACACGATGGTTGAGTCGAAATTTGAAACCTACACCGGGAAGAGGACGAACCAGATTTTACCGTCACACACACTGAGAATTCTTTTGAATGCTCTGATACCATATAGAGAATAGAGATATTTTGTTCCATTATTTTTCTACTTCAGAATCAGACCGAACTACAAGTTAAATAGGAGAGGGAGGAGTAAGTGCAATTACAAATCTGAACAAGCAACTACAACTCTTAACAACCAACTACATATTTGACCAACTACTTAGCTACCAACTACTCAGAAGAAATAACAGACTCTCTAATTTCAACTCTACAGTTTCTTGGTTTTTAACATGTGCCAACTCTGAACATGTCATGAATTAGGCCAGAAGATAACAAGTATATAAGGTCAAGCAACAAGAACAGTTTACAGGGAATAGGATAGGCTGGAGACCATCCTAAAGACAACTGGCTGTCTCTGTTAAGCTTGTTGGCAGTAAAAATAGTGATTTTACATATGAATAATTACTGTCTTAGTAATTTGAAGAAATACTTCAGACTTCTGAGTGTATGAAAGAGGGGAAAACACTTTAAATCAAATAGCATGCAGTAATATTATTCAAATAGCAGGGATGCAAAGGCTGATACACATATGGAAGTACCAATTTTGCTCACATCGTAAATAGAGATTTATAGCATGGCTCAGGAATCCACTTCCTGGCACTCCATTCAATAGAGATGTAACTGGAATGAAGGACATTGAGATGACATCAGGCGCCAACTGAACAGTCTGCAACCACTCATTATGGGATAGATTTCTCTTATCACTTCCCCCCCTGCTCTTGCAAATGTTTTGAATATCCTGCAACTAAATAACTTAAGGACAACATGCTAATTTGAACACAACTACTAATACCATTTTCAAGGTTAATGTTCTGAAGCACACCTCCTTATGTGAGTATGAAGCCGATGGACTGGTAGTAGCGAATGTCACCATCTGCTCCCTCATCCCAAGCTGAAAGGAAGCAAAATTGATTAGACACCTTTATTCCAATAAGAGTCGACATAAGTCAACATAATATAGAAGAAAGAGCAATTGAGATCATTTAGTTTAATGCAATGATCACAATTTACAAACTTTGCAAGTAAATAAAAATTTGTTTTGCATGCTATCAGTGTTAGATATAGCATATAAAGGAAAAAACCAATATTAAATGCACATAGCCAACAATACCAGCGTAAAAGTTAATCAAATCTCACTGCCATAGCCACATTGTGATGTTTGCATGAAATAATACTTCAATTCATAAACAAGATTTTAATTTCTCACATTTCAATCACTAAGCAAACTGAATATAAAAGTGAGAAATGTTATTTCAACACCCTCATATCCACACTCCCTCCCACACTCCTATTTTTTATTAATATTTTGACTGACATGGCGTGGGAAACTCTTCCCCTATTTCTCTTTCTCTTTTTCATTGCCGAAATTGTCCTCACCAATTAAAGAGCGAGGACTTGGAGTAGAAAGTGGAAGAAGAGTTTAAATTCGAGGCAGGTTCTTCATAGAAGAAGCTGGGCAAGACGGAGAAGGATTTTATCCCCCCAGAAGTTTTGGTTCAACATGCTCGGACCCCCTGGGCTGGAGAGGATTTGCCAAACACACTCATTCTTAAAAAGACAGGAAAAGAAGGGTGCTTTGCCTGTCCGTGGCACCGCTACTCGAACTACATTTTTCATGTTCATGTAGTTCTCAGATCTACAGATCAGATCTGAGAATGAATCACCCATCAGCAAATACTGATGGGTGATTATATACTTTCTAGTGAATCACCCATCCCGTTCACTCTCTACTTTCCTTGCCACTCACTCTCAACTTTCCCTCCTGCTCATTCTCACACGCCACCATTTGCCGAGCGACAGCAGAGGTGTTGAGAACGTTGGGACCAGATCGAAACTGAACAAGTAGGGATGGGGAATTTGGAGGAAGATTGGATGGCTTACGTGGATGCCAAAAAAATTATTAAAATAAAGGAGTGTGGAAGGTGCGGATGAGGAATAGTGTCGAAATAACCGGACTCTATAAAAGCAGTAGAGTTACCTTATAAAAGCAGCAGAAAGTATAAATGGTTGCCACAAGTATAGTATTATATTAGTTCAAACTATACTTAAGTTTGCAACATGACAACATGTTGAAGATATTTTCCTTATTTGAATAAGGAAATTATTATCACATGATTATGAGTGATTAAGAGGTCTTCTAGAAGACTAAACGCCTGCTGTAAATTGTTGTAAATAAGGATTGAATTTCCTTGATTCCTTCCTAGAAGTAGCTGATTTGATTTATTTAGGGAGCTGATTTATTTCCATAATTGTAGGCTGATAGTTTCTAGCTTATATAGTCTTGTACATTCCCTATAAATGGATTAAGTGAATATACTACAATTTCCCCCTCCCCCTCCCTCCCTCCCTCTCTCTCTCTCTTCCTGGTTTCATGGTATCAAAGCCCGGTTGGTAGAGATAAGGAGAACATGGACGAAGAGGCCATGTCTAGTGAACACAGGGACATAGCGTCTGAGGGATCCTTGAAAATCTCTCAACCCGTCGTCCCTACAAGCTCACCCACTGCATCGTCTTTTCCTACTATTTTCGAGCACCCTCCCTTCAAATCACCACCACTAAACTCAACCACCAGAATTTTTTTCAATGGTCTCACTCAGCCCTACTGGTGATACGAGGGAAAGGGCGTCTTGGATATGTGGATGGGTCTCAACAAAAGCCAGCTGATACAGACTCATCGTATGCTTTATAGAAAGCCCAAAATTCCATGGAAATGGCTTGAATCATGAATTCCATGGAGGAAGATATCAAGGGATCCTATCTCTACTACTCCACTGCCAAGGAGCTTTGGGATGCCTTGACTCTAGCTTTCTCTGGTTCAGAAAACACTACTCAACTTTTCTCTCTTAGGAATCGATCTCGTGAATTGAAACAAGGTGAGATGGATGTTACCCAATATTCCAATGCTCTAATTTGATTGTGGCAGGAAATTGATCTCCTCATAATTGATTGGTCATGCCCAAGTGATGCCGCCAAATACAAAAAACATGTAGAAAAAGAGAGAATTTGCGATTTCTTAGTTGGACTAAATTTTGAACTAGATGAAGTCCATGGTTGCCTCTTGGGAGTTAAGACTCTTCCAACCATCACTGAAATTTTTGCTGAGGTGCATCGAGAGGCAAACCGAAAGAAAGTCATGATGAGTGGATCAAAGCTCCCAGTAATTGAGTCATCTACACTAGAAGTTGGTGGGCAAGAACAAACAAGAAATTCAAAAAGGAACAATTTGTGGTGTGAGTTCCGCAAAAGAACAAATCACACAAAAGATCACTATTGGAAACTCCATGGAAAGCCAACAAATAAGAGGGATAACCGAGCAGGAAGACAAGAGTCCTCTGGCATTCTAATTTCCACAGAAACCTGAGGCAACTAGTCAGGGGGAGGTGTTCAAACCTCAAGTGAAAATACTCAAGTTTCTCTATCTAAAGAATAATTAGAAAAACTGTATAAACTTCTCTCTCCACCTCAACAGGTTCCAAAACTTCATTACTTACACAAAGAGGTAACTTCTTAACTACACTGAATACTTGCAGTACCAACAATAAACTGTGGATAATTGATTTAGGTGCCTCAGACCTCATGACAAGTTGTATATCTCCTTTTTCATCCTATCATCCTAATTATGACAACCTTAAGGTCAAAGTTGCCAATGGAACCTTTATAACTATGGCTGGAACTGGAACTGTGAAACTTACTCCCTCATTCGAAATTCATTCTGTCTTACATGTTCCAAATTTATCCTGTAACCTCCTATCCATTAGTAAGTTGACCAAAGAGCTAAATTGTGGTGCTTACTTCTTTGAGTCATCATGTGTTTTCCAGGAATTGAGTTCGAGGAAGAGAATTGGCAATGCTAGGGAACGTGAGGGCCTATACCACTTTGAGAAGGATTGCATAGTGAATAAACAAGCTCAAATTGCAAGTTACGGGTCTTCTTCTAGAGAACGCGAAATAAAACTATGGCACAATAGGCTAGGTCACCCAAGTCTTTCATATTTGCAAACCTTGTTTCCATCATTGATTAATAAAGGTGATTCTTTTCAATGTGAATTTTGTCAATTTGCCAAACACACTCGCACTCACTTCCCTTCTCATGATTATAAAGCTTCCGCTCCTTTCCACTTAATTCATAGTGATATTTGGGGACCCTCACAAGTTAACACCCTCACTGGAAAAATGTGGTTTATCACTTTAATTGATGATCATACTCGGGTATGTTGGGTATACCTCTTAAAAGAAAATTCGCTAAATAAGTTGACCAAATTTTTACCATATGATCCAGAATCAATATAATACAAATATTAAAATTCTTAGAACTGATAATGGAAAAAAGTATTTTAATTCCATCCTAGGCAACTTCCTCTCTTAAAAAGGTATCATACACCAAAGCACTTTTGTTGTCACTCCCCAACAAAATGACATTGCATAAAGAAAAAATCGACAAGAGCCCTAATGTTTATAAATAATGTATCTCACCACTTCTAGGGGATGCTATTCTAACTGCTTGCTACCTTATAAATAGAATGCCATCCCAGGGTCCTTAAGCATCAAACAACTCAATCTTTTTCTTCAGACTTATACCCATACACAATCCATTTCTTCTCTTCCACTCTGGATCTTTGGTTTTATCTCTATTGTTCATATTCATGACCAGGATAGATCCAAACTTGAGCCTAAAGCCCGAAAATGCATCTTCTTAGGCTACTCCCCCACACAAAAAGGATACAAATGTTACTCTCCCGAAACCAGAAAATATTACACCTCCATGGATATCACCTTTGAAAACCAAGCCTATTTTCCCAAAACTTTTCATCAGGGGGAGAACAGTACTGAGGCAATAACGACATCAAAATCAAATAAGGATGCAAATTTTTGGGACACCACACTCCTTGAAACCTCTCCTTCATTACCTCTTCAAACTGAGCAACAACGACCTGTAATTCAAGTCAAACCTGAGCCTTCTTCACCTACTAAACCCATTTCACCTCAAACCGAGATTCACTAATAGAGAATGACCTAGAAGGAGGCCTACAAATCCAACCACATGGGCTACAGGTTTATTCAAGGCGCAAGGATTCTCAAAGGGTAGAACAACCTTGGGAACATGAGCAAATCCATGAATCTGAACCAAACTCAGGTAGTAAACTCTCTAATCCCCACTTAATTTCTGATAATGATAATCTAGATGTTCCCATAACCATCAGGAAGAGTATTAGATCATGCACTCAACACCCAATCTTCAACTTTGTGGCATACAACCACCTGTCACCATCTGCTCAAGCCCTTGTGACAAACTTAGAAACAGTTGAAATCCCAAAAACCTTTCATGAGGCCTTACTAGTTCCAGAATGGAGAAATGCAGTGAAAGAAGAGATGGTAGCTTTGGAAAATAATGAGACATGAGATGTTATGACTCTCCCTAGGGATCAAGTTCCAATTGGCTGCAAGTGGGTTTTTACTATCAAATATAAGTCAGATGGATCAATTAACCGTTACAAAGTTAGGCTGGTCGCCAAAGATTATTCCTAAACCTATGTCATTGACTATCAAAAAACTTTTGCACCAATAGCAAAGTTAAATACGGTACGAGTCCTTTTGTCTTTAGCAGCCAATTTAGACTGGAAACTCCAACAACTTGTGCGAATAATGTGTTTTTAAATGGAGAATTGGAGGAGGTATATATGGACTTACCACCAGGATTTGATCAAGGAAAATCTTAAGGACAGGTTTGCAAGCTTAAAAAATCCCTATATGGTTTGAAACAATATCCAAGGGCACGATTTGGGAGATTCACTAAAGTCATTTGCCAACAAGGGTACAAGCAAGTACAATCTGATCACACTTGTTCTATAAACATAAATGGGGTAAGATTACAATCCTCATGGTGTATGTTGATGATATAATCTTGACAGGAGATGATGTTGAGGAAATGGAGAAATTGAAAAGAACAATAGCAGTTGAATTTGAAATTAAAGACCTTGGCACCTTGAGGTACTTCTTGGGAATGGAAATAGCACGAAACAAAACTGGAATTTCAGTTTCTTAAAGAAAATATGTGCTGGATTTACTCAAAGACACAGGCATGTTGGGAAGTAAACCAACAGAAACACCACTCAATCTAAAATTGAAGTTTGGTGAAGAGTTAGGAGGTATCCAATTGACAAAGGGAGGTATCAACGGCTAATTGGGAAACTAATTTATCTCTTCCACACTAAGCCGGATATTGCTTTTGCTGTCAGTGTTATAAGTCAGTTCATGCATGCTCCCCATGAACAACACATGGAAACCACATATCAGATTTTAAGATATCTTAAAAGGGACTCCTAGGAGAAGACTATTCTTTAAGAGGAATGTAGAAAGAAATGTGGTAGCTTTCACAAATGCTGACTGGGCAGGCTCTGTAACAGATAGGCGTTCAACCACTAGTTACTGTACTTTTGTTTGGGGAAAACTTGTAACTTAGAGGAGTAAGAAACAAATAGTGGTGACTAGAAGCAGTGCTGAAGCAAAATTCAGAGCTTTAGCACATGGAATTTGTCAACTTCTTTGGCTGAAACAGCTTCTCAGAGAACTTGGGTTAATAGAGAATAAAACTATGAACACTTATTGTGACAACAAGGCAGCAATTGCTATTTCTCATAACCCAGTCCACCATGATAGGACAAATCATGTCGAGGTAGACCGGCACTTCATAAAAGAAAAGATCGAAGATAGAAGCATATTTGTTTTATATGTTCCTTCCTCAGAACAAGCTATTGAATTGTTAACTAAAGGACTGTCTAAACCAATTTTTGAGAAGTTGGTTGACAAGTTCGGATTATTCAATGTGTGCAGCCCAACTTGAGGGGGAGTGTTGAAGATATTTTCCTTATTTGACTGAGGAAATTCTTATCACTTGACTATGAGTGATTAAGAGGTCTCTCTCTCTCCTTCCTGGTTTCACAACATATTTATTTCCATGACAAAGTTCCATTTAGTAACCTAAAGTTTGGAGAATGCCCTTCAAAACATTATTTATATAGGAGGATGCACAATACTCTTTTCTGGCCTCAACCCAAGTAGTTCCCTTTGATGCAAGATGAAACTTACACATCCAATTACACCACCCCTTTTCTTGGGACCTAGGCCTCCAATTTGTTACCAACAATAAGCCTACACATGACTGAAAGTCTCAATCTCAAATTGATCTGACTTCCTAGTAGAAGCCTCTTTGGGATAAAAAAATAAGGCACAATACAAGGTTACTGCCCTTAATATTTCTTTTTTTATAAACAATAAATTCAAGAAAAACGAGAATGTAATTGTTAAGAAAAATTACAGAAATTTATATAAAGCTAGAAGTTAAATGCAGCGAACGTATAATCATTATGTGTACAATTGTTTTACAACATAAGAGGAGCTACCACTAAAATCAAAGGTCAAAATGTAAAAAGAAGGATGCATACAATGATTTCAGTATTTTGATTTGGTACGAATCACGAAAAGTAAAAGGATAGAGAAATTTTCCACAAACCTTGTCATTTGGGTATACTTGATCAGAGGCAATGTTGTATTGTCCATTGGCATCCAAAAACCTCCTATCTGCCATCTCTTTCAATCTTTTCTGAACATCAGCAGGTTGGAGAGTTGATGAGTGCTGTTGCTTCAAATATATTACATCCTTTCCTCCCATCTTCACACCAACAACTATATGGGTGCCAAAGGCATCAATAAACCTGGGATGATTATGAACAACAATAGTAAACCTAGCCTCAAATCAAGGTGCTGGAAGCATTGAGCTGGCAGTATTAAGTAGTTTTTAGGACTAACTTCTAGCTGCACCATCTAGTTAGAACCAACAGGATGTGTGCATTTGGCCACTCAAAACAAATATATAAAATTGCATAACTAAATGTAGAGGAGATTACAGGTACAACTGAATTCTAATCTAATTATAATCATTGATCAAGTTTTCTATTCTCAATCCGAATGCAAATCAAGCATGGCAACAAGAGAACAAATGTGTAATAAAATGAGAAAATATTTATGTAAATTGTCGAGTACCAATTCATTCCAAAAGTTTAAGTTGGTAGGAGAATGCCCAAGAATTATTTTTTAGTAATATCTTTTACATGCCCCTTTACACGAAAACCCTTTGAGCTTGAAGCTTGGACAAAGCACAAACGAACCTTACCGAAATTTAATTTAATTATGAAAAATGGGTGGCAAGGATCGAATTTCCGACCACTTGGTCAAAGAGGCTCTAACATCATGTCAAATAACAATTCATTCCAAAAGCTTATGTTTTTCGGAGAAGTCCTGAGAATTTTTAATAATATCTTTAACATAAACAAAAAGTTTCAATCATGCCAAATCACCAACCATTGGGCACTGGCACACATCAACAATGTAAAATGTTAAAAACTATTAATTGGAAGCATGTATTAAATTATTCTGTATAACAAGATGCCGACAATAAGCAAGTATAATCTGGAAGAAAAGAAAGTTTTTTTTAATTCAATTAATTTGGGTCTCACAAAAATACACAATATTAGATGCAATCACATACTGCTATAAATATGGTACAATTGAATCCTTGGCTAATGATGAAACTTAAGTTATTAAGCATACAGGTATTATTTTAATGTCTACCGCATATGTGCATATGCATCCACAGATATGAACAATAGTTTCAGATATCTAAATCTTGGGGCAGGAGATAACAATTGAAATATTGGAGAAATTTTATTGAACTCTGGTTATGGATTTAATACTTGTGTATAAACACGAGGAAAGTAATTTACAAAAATAAGAAAGAAATATTTTACGTATAACCTACATAAATTTACATACCTAGTGTATTATCAATTTCTTTTCCATCTTGTTAATACAATAAATCTTTACATAATAACGATAACTAAAGGCCTAGAGAACATCAAATAATCAAGAAACTAAACATTAGACCAGATATCCATGGTTTGACGTCAAACTAAAATTTGGGATTAATGGTATTTCACTTGACATGAAATAGCTTCACCATTTGATCAAGATGACATCTTTCAAAGACTAACATTTCACCTTGCTAATGCAGGTGGGTCCCAGGATGATGGAACAGCCTTTTTGACATGATCACAGAGTACCATCTGAGACTTCTCTAATGCAACAGTGTAAAGCGTGATAAAAACCCCATCAAAAGCAAGGGCCTTGGTATGGGATGCATCTTTCTGCCAACTCCCAGAGAATTCAAACATGGTATTGAAAAGACCTGAGGGAATTTTACCCGTTAAAGATAATTCCTGATTGAACTGCTCTGACATCTGAAACATTTAAAAGAAACAGATAGCCAGTGAGAGAACAAGAGGAAGATGTATGTATTACTAACATGATAGAAAATTATTTCTCTAAACTATCATTATTCATGATGTCAAAATTTTATATTATTGCTATGCAAAATCTATTTCTAATTGTTAAATTGCAAATTAAAGGAAAGATGATTTTGTTCTACCACCCTTGAAAAAGTATTCAGAAATGTTCTTGAACTTGCCAACCTTAAGAGATAAGACCCCTAATCTACCAAAGAGGAAAGACAAATTTATGATTTTCTTAATTTACTGGTGATTTTGCCATTAGTGTGTTAGAACAAATTAATCATGATATGATAGCACCTGCATACAAATTTTGACTTCAAAAATAAGACTTCTGTATAGAAACAAAACAAAACTCTAGGGGAAAAAAGGTATTCTATATCCCTTTCTTTAGGTCTGTACTGGGCATATTACGGAAAGCTTTTCAACTATGATGCCACAGACATGGGCTAGCTAGCAAAGATATAGCCTCAATAAATTAATGCCATCCAATAGTTTTTTATATAAAAATAACTTTCCATGATAGCTTATCAGGTCATTAGCCTAATATTCTATTTGACGAAGGACAGTATACCATGCAAGAATTCAGAAGTAAATCACCCAGAAACAAAAGCAAATGTATATGGTAGTGCATGAGACTGCACATAACCTTTTACCAATTAACGTATAATTCATTTAAGTGGCACAAACACAGAACCTCTTGGGGCCAAAAAAAGAGAGAGAAAGTAAAAAAAGCATATATAACCACTGGGATAGTAGAGATGCAATTAAATTACCTGTTGAAAAGAAAGAACATCAGAACTGAACCTAGTGCGTTCCCCTTTATCACATTTTATTGATTTTGATACATTTGGTATTGAAACCCCATCAGGTAGAACCACCTCTCTTCCACCATCATCATCTATCTCAATTAAACGAGAATTTATGGAATCTCCTTTACAGTACTTAAGTCTCAGATCAGTGGAAATATCATATCCGCGCCCAATTGACCCAATGGCAATCTCAGCAGCTTTCGGTGCTGGAACTTTAAGCGCCATAACTCAGTGCATCAATCTCCTTTGCTGAAACCAAAATTAAATTCAATAAGTCAGCATACTTATGCATATCCCGCTCAGTTCAACTCAGAAACTGAAAACAGAATAGTCCACACATAAGTGAATATCAAGTCATCACCAATAAGACACAAATAATGCATATATTTGTGAACTAGTAAAGAGGACTCGATTAGCAAGTATCCTTAAAAACCAACAGATTTTGCTCAAAATGATATATAAAGGATAAAAGCTCAAGTTAATGCAAAACTAGTAAATTTTTTACTCCTTTACAACCCCATTTAAAAAAATTCACATTTTGCCTCTGATGACAGCCCGCCCCGCTCAACTCAGCATACCGTTCCACAAAATGAATAAGTTTTGCCACAATTCATACATTCCCAACCCCACCCCAGCACACGCATAGGCCATCATGTACTTCAAAACAAACGCATTCTCAGTCACAACTTCGAATTTGTGGCAAAAACATACATAATTGAGAGGCACGAGAGTTTCACTGTTTCCAGGAATTCCTCCGTTTAGCTCAGAATGGAATCGAAAATCCTTCAAATCGAACTAGATACTGAATTGCTAAACTTGGGATTTGGCGATAAGTGGCAGCAAATGCGTGACTTGCATTGGGCTTTCGAAAACCCTAGCACGAAGATTAAATTTTTCAGAGGATAGTTTGAGGAGAAAATTCAGAGTTAGAGAGAGAAAATGAAATGAGTTAAGCAAGAGGAGTGACCTTTGAATACGAAATTCAGGGAGGAATTTTCATTTTGACCGACTTGGATAATTTGGATGACACGTGATTTGACAGAAACTAATGAGAGTATGAAATTGATAAACAAGTCTTCGTCAATAATTTCAACTTCATATATAATTTTAAGAACAAAATATTTAATAAATCATTATTTTAATTTTTCTATATGGATTAAACTTATGATAAATGAGACTAATACAGATTTGGGTAACGTCTTTTTCTTTAGTTGAAAAAACCATACTCATTGCCCTTAAAATATATCTTACGCGACCGGTTACCAATTTTCACGTGCCGGCTTATTGGCTTAGGCTGGTCGGGTTTTATTCCAATAATATTAAATATTATACAAGTTCAGGTATAATTTGGGTAAATTTTAAATTTAAATTTGACCTTATTTTTAAATTAAAATTCCAAATTCAATCTCGTCTGATCTTATTTAATATAATAATTTTTAAATAAAAAACTTTAAATTGCAGAACATATAAAAACACAACTTGAAATTATAAGAAGAAAATTTATCTTATATGAATATTATTATTTATAAAATATAAAAAATAATATATATATATATATATAAGAGGAATTAAATTTTGATCTAAGTCACAGGACTTTCAAGTCCTATTTAAACAAGTTCAGGCTTGAGTAGTTGCATAGACCAAACTCTAAATGACTATCCCTAATTACATTAAGTTACATATGATATAACGTTATATTTAAATACAATTAAGTGAATTTTGTAATTCATTTTCAACTTATAAATTCAATATCATATTACAATTAATTATAGAAGATGTTAGTATGACTTATCCAAAAATTTAATTAAAAAATAATGACGTAAATATATAAAAATAAGATCTATTATAATTAATTTAATATGTCTATGTAACATTTTTTTATTGATTTATTCGTGGATAAAATATATTTATTTAAAAATTTCTCCTCTTTAAGAGGATGTTAATATTTACTACTCAAATGATTAGATTACACCTTACCAATTTTTTTATTATTAGATTACAATTAATGATGAATTGTGTTACCTAATTAGCTTTATGCATTTACAATTACATACCAATATTTCCATAATTTTTAAAATAGGATTAAATTTGCCTTTACTACAAAAATATTTAGATATAATCACTTATATCCAAATGCAGTTATATATGTGTATAGTTTAAGTATAATTATAAAATGATTACATAAAAAAAAGCTATTTATATGATTCGTAGAGCCATAAGTAATTATAAAATGATTACATAGTAACATGACTTTCTTCTTTCCTTGTTGGGATTAGAAGAAATGTTTAAAAGAAGAGTTTTAATCTGGCTAATTTTAATTTAAAGATGTTAGTAATTTCTCTTTTATATATATATATATATATATATATATATATATATATATATGTTTTTAGATGGAGACTAATAAATTAAATTAACTCTTATTCTTATTGTTAGTCAATTGTGACGCCTATGATGAGTGTATCTAAAAATTTCTTAAGTTACATACCCTTCTGTTCATGGACTTTGGCCATAGGTGCAAAAGTGCCATTGAAGGACCTTGTGGAACTCATTGAGTTATTCCTAGAACGGCCCATTCTATGCTTTTTCTCTATCCCGTCCTTCCAAGCAAGTACCTATGTTAGCCAAATCTACCTCAAGAGTGCCGTGTGACTGTGGGAGCTGCCAACATCATATCTGAAACCCCTTCCCTTTGTTTCAGACATATTGTCAACACCTCGTTTTCATTCATAGTTTCGGTGTCTTTTATATATGCCCTGTTCTTTCATGCATAGACTTACAAGAAAAATTGATATTATGTAAAAATTTAGAATATTGTAATAGAATTAATTTATAAGTGTATTTCTTTTTAATATGTTTATTGATTTAAAATGATTTAGATAGGTAAGGTATTTTTTTTTAACTCTAGATAAAAAGACAACGGTTAATGAAACAAGTCAGAAATTAATAATATCTCTTGTTAGATTAAAAGTAGAGACTTAACTTTTTATAAAAATAAATTAATCATAATAGGCTCTCCCATTACAGACATATAGGATTAAGCTTACATTAAACCCCCAAACACATCAATACCATCAAGGCATTTAAAATCCAGAAACAAATGTGATCATAACACAAACTTTAACCATCTCTCAATAGATCCATAATCAATAAATTTTATAAAATCATAAAACCTCCAATTAGTGGCAGCTCCCAATAGAAAAATTATAACATTCTCTCACTTGGGCTACACTAATTGCATAATATAATTTATAAAACGACTATCTGCCTGAAACAAAGTTTGACAATGTGGTCACAATTTAAAAAATATCGATGTAAGGAACAATACCTCCTAGATAACCTAGTATTATGGGACTTAAAAATGTCAAATCATGGCGGTAATTACACCCTTAATTAATGCAAAACCTTCTATGGTCACAAGCATTATAAATCTCATAAAATAATGTCCGTGATGTAATAGTATAGTATGAAAATAATACCAACATGTGACCTCACTGTGCTATATTCAATGTTGGTTCACCACAATTTCTCTTATTCAACACGCTCCACGTGAGCCAAACAGAAAAATCAATTCTTGAAGTCTTATTATTCATGAAGCATAAGGGATGTTTTAACTTGTTCATTTTCAAAATCAATTGTGGGACATTTATTCAATTTGAATTTGTCACCCTTTACAATAAGTTCTATACTTGGTGAAGGATCTTTCATCCGAAATCCCTAAAAAAAGCCTTATAAATATAGGTTTCTTAAGACAAGTCCAAGATACTTTATGATTTTGCTCTCACTAACATTGTAATATACATACATTGATCCATAATATTCTCTACAAAACTGAATGAAAAGATAACATCATGAAACTTTAAATACCACTATTGGGAGACATGTTTTAGTCCATATTTGGACTTCTTAAACTTGCAAACCAAATAATCAATCATCAAACATAATGATAAGTCTATCAATGCAAGACAAATCAAATGTAAATACAAATCAACGTGTATTAAAATCTAACTTTGTGCGAAGATTTTAACACAAAGTTGACTCACTAACTTTATGATAGAACCTAGTAAATTATGAATATTTCTTAATACATGTAGACTAATTAAGAAATTAATATAATTTTCTATTCCATCTTAATTAAACATGAAAAATATAATAATTTTCTTTTGGGAAAAAATTACCATATTAACACATTTAATTAGAATTTAAAGTCATTTTATTCTAGATGTGATCAAATATTTATATATTTTTAATACTTTATATATGCAATTGTCATAATTAAAGATGTTGTGGCTACTCTTTAATAATCAAATGCATATTAATCACATGACACCAATGGTGTGCATGAATTATTAAGATATAAATATTAATTAAAATATAAACGTAACTAAATTAAAAATTAATTTCTTATGCTAATAATGTTTTAATTTAATCAAATTATATTTAATTTTGAACTAAGTAAAGTTCTTCGTGACTAAATAAATAGTATAGCCCATTATTGAAAATAAGACCATAATAACTTAAAATAGGTATCTAATAATAGGCTTCAACAAATAAAACTACATTTATCATTAAAAGTTCAAAATGTATAGTCTATTTTAATTAAAGGAATTATATAAATTTGCAATTTATAGATATGCAAGTAATACAAGAATAAATTCCTCTATGAACTTACACAACTAGTTTAAACCAACAATTATAAAATAAGAACATTATAATTATATCTGTCATGCCCCATTTTAAAGCACGTGACCGGCATAAGAAAATTATCTTTTAGGTAATAACCTACTAGCCTATAGTACTCAATGCACCATATGCAATTAAAATAATTTATGAATTTAATAAAACCACACTTTAATATAAAAATACTAAGTCAAAATTTTTAATAAATATTTCAACAAAATTTCTTCTAAAATATGGAATGTCCCAGGATACAATCTGTTCAAACACAAGGTGGACAGGCCCACCAAAATTCAAATGGCCTCCATAGCCTAAAATGACAACCATAAATGGGTCCAACAAGGACTCTACCTACTAAATACACAGTAATTATGTAATTATTATTATTACAGACCACGACCCTTATTTAAAATGCAAAACAACCTATCCAACATTGGTTTACAGTTTCCAAACGTATACTCCACTATTACTCAGAGGGTGGTGCCTACCAATTCAATCGGCAAACTTAAAAGGTACAAGCAAAACTGAAGGAAAATGACCAATGAATTCATTTGAAAAATGTTAGAAATTGAATGGGTAAGTCATACCGACTCAGTGAATGGAATAAATACTTATCAAGGGATGCATGAACTCCTAGGTGGAAAGTGCATCACCGTAAAAATATTCATCAAGTTCAAATAAATGCTTCCATATATAAAGGTATAATCGAAAAGTAATATTATGCACATGATACACCTTACATATGGGAAACAAAATATTTATATATATTTGATAATGTCATTAACAATGATTGATAATATTCTTCACAAAAGACTTTTAAATTCAGAAATAATTTATTGAGTTCACAATCATGCTAATATCCATAATTTCATCAAATGGGAGAACCCAAACTTAGAAATTTGTCTTTCCATCCAGAAGATAAACTTAACTAGAGTAGGCGACCCAATTCTCATCCTCTGGAACTGCACTCATCAAAGGAAATATTTTATTACCACTTCCTTCTGGAGTTTCACTCATCTGAAGGACTATTTTATCCAAATTTAACATTCTGTCAGGAATTACACTCACTGACAGAAGTATCATTTATCAGGCATTGCTCTCAACTGATAAAGGTTGTGTGTGACCTAGGTGCACATAGTGGTTCTACCACCACTCTACTACGAATCTCATAACACAGTCCAAAATCATATTCAGAAATCTTCCACAAGTCACGCCTTCCCATAAAACTTTGGAAAAGACATAATTTGGAAAAGCATAATAAATTATATATATATATATATATATGTACTGCACTTTATTTAAAACATCTCAAATCATACTTGATAATCATAAGTTAACTCATAGTATAGAATTTACAGTTTCAGGCTTCTAGAAATAAGTAGATATCCATTTACCACTCAAGCTATAGGTAGTGAGATAGTCATTTCCACTCAACTTTACCTCATGATAGATTCAGGTCTGAAGAATTTATTTCAGGTGCACCTATAATTATAACATGTACATCTATATATTAGCAACCCAAATTTACAACTATTTTCCTAACACCAACCCTATAACTAAAATAGGAAGAATATCTAAGTAAGAATTGATGATTTGTTTAATAAGAGTTGAACACTAGAAGGATTTGGGTTGATAAATTCATAATAATTTCCCAATTTCACAAAGTGTCAACATAGTCCCTTGCACTTTCACAAATTTTTATCAACTCTAATTCTATTTTTATTTATTTCAAGAAGCTCCAACTTTATCTTCATAACCCAAAATTTTCATATAACTAAGGAGATAAGGAATTATTTATTGAATATAGTTAGAACAAATTTTTAATGTCTGTATAGGAGAAACTAAAATTCCCATTTACCATTATCTAGGAAAAGAATGATTTTGGGGATTAAAGAGTGATCCCAATTTAACTATGAAGTGCCTAAAAATCACCTACTAGCTCAGATTCTTATGCCCAACAGGAGACTTATATACTGAAGATAAAATCAAAGACTTTAGGAAAAATCAATAACCCCAAAATGATAGTAAAACCCATTAGAGGTTTGTCATTATACTTCACTTGAAAATAACTTCTAGCTTCAGATTTTAGTACAAAGGAGGCACAAAATGGACTTACAGCAGGCATAAACTTTGAAGATCAATTTATGACAGAGTTTGGATGGCACAATCTAGCTTCCACGCAACAAAACGTTGTTACTAGAGCTGAGTTTTGTCGTAATTGTACAGCAACTAGTGATGTTCCAACTGGTTTTCATGGCCACGAATAGCAGCATAGTGGACGGAGCACATGGAGGCAGCGGTTGGCGGTGGAGTGGCTGGCCAAACAAAAGAAGAAGCACATGAAGGAAAAAAGAAACATTTTCTAAAACTATACATGGCATCGAAACAGAGTATTTTGGGAGAGGAATGGAGTTTCTTTTCTTTTCTTTTTTCTGATTTTAGGAATTTAAGGAGGAGGGACCAGTTTGCAAATTCCTGAAAGTTGTAGTTTTTGCTATTTAATCCCTAAACTTAGGTTATTTACATTTGAACCCCCTTATTATCATAATTTTTTTGAATGAAAAATTTTAGGCATTACAATATCAAATTGTAATAAGCTCATTCATAACTTGCAACCTTTAAGCTTAACAAAGTTCAAAGAAAATTGATCCAATAATAACACAATCTAAAATGACTAAAACAAAATTGGAGCAACACTCTAATTCAAACATAAACCCAAAGATTCAATAAATAATAGGCTCAATATCACATGACATGAAAGCCTTAGTTGAAGTTAAAAAATTTCGGGCCACACTATACTAACATTAGAAACCCATAATATCATAAAATAATTTAAAATTGTGGGCTAACTTTTAAATCATTTGAACAAGATTTTATGAATCTTAAATGTGTGTTACTAAAACAAATTGGTCCATTATATTATGGCTATAAATATTACAAGCCATAAAATTAAAACAACACAAGAGGAGAATTATCATGGTATCCAAATTCTTATAGCTCAAAACCTTAAAGGCCAACCAGAAACCAAATACATAAATAAATGATTTAAATAATCTCTTAGGACAATATATTAAAACATAGGCCTAAAACCAAAAAAACAAGTAATTGCATTGGCTAAAATATCATGCACACCTCAAAGTAACGTCGTCTATAGGCTTTGCAATCAATAATAGAAAATGCTCAAGACATTAATCACTAGCTAGCAAGGAAAAATTAAGACCATTAATCAATTTACAATCAATATTAATAATAGCTCATTTTAAGACTTCAAATTAAAATCAAAATGGAAAAACCAATTTGCCCAACAATTATTAACGAGCAAGCATTAAAACATATTTAATTTAGTAATCAAGTATTGTCTAGGTCAGCCATTATTTGGGCAAATTTTATGCATTTCTTCTATCTTTTAAAATTTGAGCCATTTAACTCCTCAACAATAACAGCATTATTGTTCAAACCAAAAATAAATTAATTCTGAATATCACCCCCTTTGGATAGATAGATTTTCAAAATTAACTTACTTCTCAATAATTCTTCAACAATAGCAGTATTATTGTTTAAATCAAAAGAGACTGTATCATAGAGAAATATAATGTAAACACTAAACACTAGATTTTGTCCAGGTGTTTTCAAAAAAAAAATATAATAATAATAATAAAAATAAAAAAAATAAAAAACAATAATAATAATAAATAATAAAAAAATATATTTAAAAAAATGATAATATAATTGAAAATATTAAAAATTACGATAAAATGAAAAAATATAAAAACAAATATATATATAAGAAAACAAAAAAATATATATAATTAACTAAAAAAAAAAGAGAGAGATAGGGTTAATTAAATTAAAAACACAAAACAAACAAAAAAACAACACAAAAATATTAATAATAACAAAAAAAAAACAACCAAAAAAAAACCAAAAAAGAGAAGCCCAGCCCGTAAAGAAAAAAGAGGCTAGCCCAAGTCTCAAATCCCCAGCCCAATCCAGCAGTGGTCCATAACCTGAAACCCGGTCCAACCCAATGCCTAACCCATACCCGGATCCATGACCCAGGTCACTTTCTGAATCCCATCCCCTTTCCTCCTGCTCTGTCCTCTTCTCATGCTCATGCCAAAGCCACTCCCCTTTTCCATTTCCTTTTTCTTCCGGTTTGTCCCTTTCCTTTGCTCACTCTTCTGTTTGTCACTTTACTTTTTTCGTGTTGTCCCTTTCTCGCTGTCCACCCGACGCCTCTGCTCCTCGGCAACCTCTACACAACACATCCTTTTCCTTTATCTATACCAATCACGCGGGTCACCAAGCTCTGCTACACTTCCAGACTCTAACACGTCTTCTCAGAGCCATGCGCGCAGCCCACGGTGATTTCCAGTGGATATCATGGGATTTGGCTCCCTTGGGCATCTATAAAGAAAACAGAGGAGACCAAATGGAGAAAAGGAAGCTAGACGGAAGAGGAGAGGGGAAGAACCTAACAGGGGAAACACGCAGAATCAGAGAGAAGAAAAACCCCAAAATCAGAGGCGGGACGAAAGGGAAAAAGGAGACCCAAATCAAGAATCAAGAGGGGACGAAATCCAAAGGCAATCAGAGAAAGGAAGACGAAGAAAACAGCGAATTCGAGGGGATCGCGGATTGGAAAAACAGAGAGTGAGGAGAGATTGAAATCGAAAAGGGGGATTACAAAAGCATTAGGTGAGGTATTCCATTTGGTTGAAATTCGGTTTCATTTCTGTTCATGTCTCAATCAATTTCTATGGTGTTGTAGCCTCTGATTTTTTTTTCTTTTCTGAATTACACCGGGTAAATGTGGGATGGTTGTCTGTTATGATGATTTGTGGCTGAGCCTTGTATGTAGAACCTGATTTTCTATTAGCCTGAAAGCATTGTGCCTTATTTGTTATTTGGGATTTGATTATTGTGCCTCTTTGCTGGAACGATTAGTTCTCCAAACTTTGATTGGCAATTGCGCGTTTGATCCCGTGAGAGTTATCATCTTTAATTTTGGTTCTGTTTCACTCCCGATTACATTCATTCATAGTCAGAGCAAGACTGAAATTTAGTCCCTTCCCCTGTTAGTCTAAGGTTAGTATACTCTGGCAGAAAGTAATATGTTTTCTGGGGTTGTGCTTTGCTATATGTAAGGCCAGAAATGAGTAAAACCATGCTTGACATTCAGCATGACTTGTAGGAACTAGCCACTAGCCAAGGTGTATTCTCACACTATGAAACCTTTCTGTCCTGGTAGGCAGGTTTAGTGGATAGGTTGATATATTATGGAGCTTGATCAAGGTTTATGAGTCTAGGGGTATATATTTTAGTTCTGACTAGGGAAATGATTTAAATAGGGTGTTACTTATTTTGATTAAAGTATA
>JASKGM010027274.1:3732-27037 GCA_034509205.1 Ceratonia siliqua | reverse complement strand
ATCTCCATTTTTTGATACCTGGTTTCTCGCTCTTCTCTGTCTTTACTCTGCGGTTCCGGTGGTTCTTCCCTTTCCCCTATTCCTTCCTCTTCTCCTCCATTAGATCCTCCCCCCGATACCTCTCTCGTTCTATTCTGATTCAACACCTCTCAATTCTAGAAAATATTCCCCGAATAACTGAAATCTCATTTCCCATTTCCCCCAATCTCCGCTCCATTTTTTGTTAGATACTCTCTATTCTTCCTTCCATTCTCGTACTAACCATGCCCCTCCCCACAACCGCGCTCTGATACCAATGATGGAACCCTTGTACTCACAACAGAAAACTGGTGAATTAGAACTGAAAATAACCACTGTTATATTGATCACAGAACCACAACAGCTTAAGGTTCAATAACACAGTAGAGATACTTCCAGTATTACAAAAGAGTGGAACAGACAACACGCATGCAAAGGTATAAAATAACCTAAGAACAGTAATACATAACAACTAAAGACAACAAGTAACAAGAAGCTAACTCGGTGAAGAACACCAAATCCAGCCGTCTCCAATGCCTCCTAGCAATGTGGTAGCTAGGTCTCCCCAAAATACTTCCAAAAAGACCCCTCTTTCCGCAGTCCTCCCCGAAGATATACTAAACTAGCTGCTGCCTCATGGGCCCACGTGAGCCCTTTTCCGTCTCTCATATACTTTTTTCATTGGGGGCCCATCACAAAGCATGATTGAAATTATTTTGCTTTCCTTGGTTTTTCCATAACTTATCTAACAAGCCCATAAATCCGTAAGTAATAAAATAGCTACCCTGCACTTCCTCTATCACACACTCTTGTTTTCTGACAAGAGTACAAAGTTTCAATTCCATTACCATCAACCATCAACCATTAGCTACTCACCTTTTTTTTAATTTTTTAGATAAAGATCAGAAGTTTTAATGATTCCACAATTAAAGTAAAAAAGAAAGGAAATAAGGGTAAAAGAGAGATAATGAGAATTTAAAGAAATTTATTATTACCATAGAAGTAGGATAAACATCATACCTAAGTCTTATGTTGACTCCATTGTATGATTCATATGGCATCTCAACAGTAGAAAACTCAAAGGGGTATGTTTTCCTTTCATATAAATCACCAGGAACATCAAGCTCACGTACTGCACATAAAAATGGGGAATTAAGGTGTTGACTAATCATATGAATTGCAACCAGTGATAGATGAAAAGGGTAATGATAACCCCATTGAGTGGGTAGGCCATGGAGAGGGGAGGGAAGATATGAGAAGAAAACACATTGAGCATTGAACTTCTAAAAATAACATGATTGAGATGTCTATAAAAAATAAATTAAATGATATGTGAACATTTAATTAACGCAAGTCTACTATAAAAAAATACGGATAGAAAAAGGAGGGAAACAAAAAGTGATAAAGGGAAAGGTCTTAGCCATGCAAGCTCAAACTCACCAAGTGATGTAAAATCATAGAAGTTGCCTCTGTCAAAATACAACTCTGCAAGCAAGGGAATGTAGCATCATAATAAATACACAATGCTAGGAAGTAGTACCCCAAGTACAAATTATAGACATAATTGATTTCATCAAGAAATAATTCCAATGGAGACAAAATATAAGGTAACACAGATTAAGAACTTCAGAAACCAAAATTAAAGTATTAAACATTTTGAAAGTGATGCAGTCTAAACAGCTGATTATCTTTCGTTGAAAGTTACAAACGAAGGCATAATTTAATTAAAATGCTAATGTAATTAGGGTAATATCATCCATGAAATTGCTTATTGAACATACAGAAAGCAGTTCTGAAATTATAGAAGTGGAAGGAAGCACACCTATTTGACCAAGGAGCTCAACTTTAACACCATTATGTTCAACCTTCTTCCCATGCAAAGGTTCTATAATAACCTGGCACCAAAGTCACATAAATTGAACTCCAATTTACACCTTCACCAAAAACATTTCCACAGAGAACTCACAATAAGGGAAAAGGCAAAATTGTTGACAATGGCATGTAGGGTACCTCCCCAACTATATTCTCCTGACTTTGAAAGAGAGGGACCAAGACTGATTGGCCTTTTTCGTTCTTTAATGAAACCTGAAAAAATCAGAAGGGCACAATAAGGTAAAATAAAATGTGACTTTATTAAAGCTTTTTCATAAAATTGAAGGATGTGACCTCTATCAACCACAACAAAAGAGCAACGAATAACAAACAATAGAAACTTTACTCCAAAAAATAATGCAGTTAGAGGAGTTGACATCGCCAACTTGGGCTAGCCATTTAGGGCTATATTATTTAGCCTGGTTCCCACATAGGCACATATTATGTCGATTAGGCAATTTAGACACACTGTATCATAGTATAACTTTCTTGTGATGTGTGGAACACATTGGAGCGTACCAGAAAAACGCATAGGGATTTCGAGGCATTAGAGAGAACAGGAAGTCACATGATGGTCCTAGCCTGTGATGGCATATTTCCAAGAACTCACACCTAAGAGCAAGGATCTTGGTTATTCACTGTGTCCCAATGAGGATGTCAATTACTTTATTTTAGAGATTGACATCAAAATTTCCCCATAAAAAGTGCAAATGTAGAGAATTTAAAGTTGGTAATTTAAGCACCAAAATGCCAACTAGTGAGTAACCTTGACTTTGAGGATCAACCTGCTCCCTTCCAACTACTTGACTGTGACTCTACAACCCCTAACAAAATTTGAATAGAAGTAAAAAGCAGTTTCTTTACCAAGTTTTCTTATCTGAGATATATACAGGCCTACATTCAACCCATTGATTGAAGAGAAGTTTCTTTTTCCCAAAGTATTCCAAATTTGGAATAAGAATAACAAAGAAATATATGTATGAGTGGATTCTAACCTATTATTAACTTACAGCTTTTTCCCTATTGATTAGTATGTATAAAGAAACCTCTCAAATCACAGTATTAGAGGTTCACCTCAAAATCATGGCAAATGGGTTCAATAGTAAATTACAATACCTGCTTGCGTGTTGCTCCGTCAGCAAATGAGATTGAGATTTTACACGGTGGTTTGAAAGCTCCAGTTAGGAAATTCTGATAAAACAAACAACCAAATTGACTATATATCTCAATAAATAATCAAAATACAATTACCCAATCACATTTACTTCCTTCAAGTAGAGAAACCCACCATGATTTTCTGATCAAGCTCTGAATTAACAGCACCTCGTCAAGCATGAAGCACCCAGAAACAGGAAAAAGAAAACCTCACTTTCTATCGATTTCAGTTTCCCATGACTGATCTGAGGTTGGAAGGAGAGAAATTAGTCACCTCAGGATCAGTAGCCTCGAAATGAGAACAGAAAAATGTATGTATGCGGGGTTTGGCTTTGGAGTCTTTGAAAATTGAAATGGGATTCTGGTAACAAACCAGATCATATAAAACAGACCAGCCGGTTCTTTTTCTCCTTCAACAAACTGTCAACCGTGAAGAGGGAATGTGCGTCTACAGTAAAATATATTTTTTTGATAAAATATAATTTCATATTTTAATTCATGAAAATAATATGGGCAAAGTGGGGGAAGGAGAGTTTTAAATTTTTTTTTTATTTTTTTTAAATTTTTTTTATTTTTTAAAATCAATTAATTAAATTTTATATTATAAATTTTTTTTAAATTTTTTAAAAATATTTTTATATTTTTTGTAAAATTTTTTAAGTCACGAATGAATAATAAAAAAATTATAAATGAATAGTAATAGAGATATAAAAAAAATTTAAGAAAAAATTGAAAAATATTTTAAAAAATTCTGAAAAAATTATATAAGATAAAAAATACTTAATTGATTTTAAAAAGTAAAAAAATTTAAAAAAAAATAAAAAAAAAGTGAGCTGTAGGTTAGAGTTTTCCAAATAATATATATTACTTTAAAATTATTTGATGTGTTGTCTGATTTTAAAATCATATCATAAAAAGTACGAAAAAAGAGTGAATTTATTTTCAAATTTTAACCGATAGTAAGATGGCCGAATAATGTATTTATTTTTATATTTTTGAGTATGTTTCTAAATTAAGGAACATTAGATGGTGGAATAATATATCTATACTAATATAGATATGTTTGTGATAAATTTTTTCAATATTTTAATTTTGTTATAAAATCTTTATATTATTTTTAATTGTATTTTCACATATTTTAATATTTTGGTTAATTAGTAAAATTATCTATTATTGAGAAGTGGGGAGATGGTATAAGTTGTATAACTCTTTGTGAAATTTAAGATTTTCACTATTATATTTTTCAATTGATGATGATATAAAAAACAAAAAAACAAAAAATAAATAAGTTAAATAATATTAAATTAATTCTTTTTAATTTTTAAATAATAATAAAATACATATAAAAATAAAAATAAAAATAAAAGTATGAATTAATATGTATATTAGTGTATGTCAAGATACTAGTTTATTTCTATAATTTTGAATATGTTTCTAAATTTTAAGGGATAATGAAATGGTGAAATAATATATTTATTTTAATGATTAAAAAGTTATTAAGTTAGTAGTGAGTTACTTAAAAACTTATACTATTATTATATATGACTTTGAAATTATTTGGCTTCTTTTTCTGTTAAAACATCTCATAAAAAGTAAAGGTGTCAATTATGACTAACTCGACCCGTCAAGGACTAACGAGTTGAGCATAAAAAGTCATTTTATTAAAAGGGTCTAAAAAATTTAACACAACCCTAATCATATAGGATTACAAAATTAAAAGGACATTAACGTGTGAAGACATTACAAAATTAAAAAATATATTATAATCATATAAAATTTTTATATATAACAAAAAAAATTCATCATAAATTTAATATCCAAAAAAAATTCAAAGATAATAGTATAAAATTAAAATTAAAAAAATAAATTAATCATCTTCAATAATTATATTTAAATATTGCTTAGATAAATTTAGTATAATTATTGAATTGTCGTATTCTTCTTCATCTACAAAGTATAAATTATGATAAAAGTTTGTAACAATAATGGAAATAAAGAAAATTAAATAAGTTTAAAGTTAATAAATTTATCATTATGAACAAAGTTATGTAACTAATTACGGATACATGTGTACGAGTGCTAAAAGTCGATTAGCTAGCAATAGTAGTGATTATATTACTTAATAAATTACATATCATCCTTGATAATTCTAAAAAGCGATGTCTATGATCCTTCCAATATTACAAAACATCTAAATCTTTAAAAAAATAAAGTTCAAATTTTTGCTCATACAAATAAAAATATAATTGAGACTTTTCATTTTTTTCACATATTAACTCTCAAATAATGTATACTCCCGTTAGTCCTATATCATTTCAAGTAAAATGAAAAAGAAATTTAATTAACAAATTAGTTATATAACTTATATTACACACTATTAAAAAGAGAACCTAAATTAAAATATATAAAGATTTAAAAAATTAAAAAATTATATCAAATACATCCTTCAACAAATACTCAAAATAAGTTAGAATTGGAAAAGAGAAAAGTAAAACTTAAAAATGAAGAGGTTTTGTTTAAAAAATAAAATAAAAGCCCTAAAGGACTAGGCCAAAAACGTGCATATTTTTTTGGCTCTCAACCCACCTAAGGGTTAAGATTGGTCCGTGATGCCCGACCCTAGTTGATACCTCTAATAAAAAGTGTGGAAAAAAAGGAACATGTTTCCAAATTTTAAAGAATAGTTCATGGTGGACAAATATATTTATACTAATAAATATATGTTTGGGGTAGGTTTTATCAACTTACCAATTTTGTCATAAAGTTTCTATATTACCCTTGATTTGTATTCTCACATATTCTAATATTTTGGTTAATTAATAAAATTATCTATCATCAACTCCCACTCTAACTCCTATTCCCTTGAAAAGTGGAGAGATGGTATAATTCTTTGCAAAATTTGAAATTTCTACCATTATATTTTATAATTAATCATGATATAAAATATAAAATAAAAAGTAAGTAAATTTAAATAATATTAATTTTTTAAGTAATAATAAAATACATATAAAATAAAATAAAATAAAAGTTTGAATTATGCATGTCAAGATACTATTTTCAAATTTTAAGAGATAGTAGAATGTGAAATAATATATTTATTTTTATAATTAAAAATTTATTAAGTTAATGGAAAGTTACTTAAAAATTTAAAAATTATTTTTTGAATTTTAAAATAAAAGAAATTATAATTAAAAGTATATTGACATTTACCATATCAAAACACTAATTTATTATAATATATCCTTACTGATATATATGTATTTTGGGTGACTAAATTTATCACTACTATTCTTATATTATCCTATTAATTATTATTATTTTCTTTAAGGTTCCTTTGGCGCTTGGAAATAAGCCAGAAATTGAGGCTTAAAATGGAAATTGGGCTTAGCAATTCCAAATTTTGTGTTTAGTCTGTGTCGATGCCTATGTCCAGGACGGTCCAGTCAAATCGGTCGGGTTGGTGTCAAGCTTAGGTCAATCAATTAGGTCCTTGTCAATAAAGAATAAAGCCCGGTTACGAGACTCGTACTCTGATACTTAAGTTAATTCTTGTCCGAGTTGAAAGCAGGAATGTTAAGAAAAACTGGATTGGTCATACTTAGAGTGAGTATTTATAGGCTGGTGGGGGGTTCTGATTCTCCTAGTGAGCAAGGGCACGGTTGTTGGGCTTCTGGCTGGTCATTAGACCCTTCTATTAAGCTTGCAAATGAGTCATCTACAATCTATTATTTGAAATTGCAATGCCAATTCCATGCATCAATTTTATATAATTAAAAAACAACTAACTTTAACATTTGTCACTTCTTGACATAAACCCTAAAAATTACAATTCTAAAAGTTTAAAATTAAGAACATTTACTTGTGTGTGTGTGTAAACTTAAAATTTATATATAAAATTTAATTTAATTCATTTAAATTTTTTCTTAAGATAACAATTACTTGAGTACTTATATTTTGTTATTAATGTTTTTAATTTTTTTTAATATTTAATATCAACCTCTAGACAATTAGATTAATTGTTTACTTTTGATTTTATTAAAACATTTGGACCCCATTGGACCGAACTATGAATAATAGGGTTTTATGGTTAAAAAAGTAAATCTAATATCATTATGATTTGTATACAATTTTTTTATTTAACTAACTTTTCAAAATCTTCTATTTTTTCTAATTATTTATTATTATATCATTCAAAATTTTATAAAATTTTATTGCTAATAAATTAAATATTCATAATTAATCATTTTAATTAAATAAATTTATATAAAATGAATTATAATTAGCTATTTTATTTTTCTTGTTAAACTAAACGTAGAGAAATCATCATTTAATTAGTTTCTTTTTTTTTCCTAAACTCTTAAGCATACTTTAATTTTGATTAATACTTATTTTGTTTATACAATAAAATTATTCTTAAAATAATTTAAGTATCAATCAAAATTAAATTCTCTTCTCAAATAATTTTAAAGGCCCATTCCTGAATAAAAAGAAAGATAGCCCGATAGCAACAGAAGGCCCAAAACCGGGCAAAACAACGGGATGGAATAGCCAATTCAAATAAAAAGAATCCACAACTTAGCACAATATTCAAGAGAGCAATCTTCAAAGTGTCTGTTTTGATTTAAAAATTAAAAATTCTCCTCTAATGCAGAATCATAAACAAAAACTAAGATTTATTTAGATAAAACATTAAAGATATTATCTCAAAGTTAATAATTTTGCTAAAAACATTTGCAAAATATGCAAAATTACTTCTTTATTACAATGTTTCAAAAAAAATTTGTAAAATAAATATTCTCAAAAAAAGTAAAAACTTAAAAGATAAATTATCTTAACTTTTAATGAAATTTAATAATATAACACATGATATTATTTTTATTTTTGAAATGATACTCATCTTTATTATAAAAGTATAAAAATATTAATTTACCTTTAATATAAATGATTAAAAATTAATAATAAATGAATATATTCATATTTTCATAAAGAAATCGAATATCATTTTTGTAAACACCATATTTTGTCTTATGTTTTTAATTTTATTATTATTTTTTATTTAAAAAAATTCAAAATTCAAAATTTAAAAATATGAAAAATCAAAATCAAAAAAATATAACATACAAGGTCTATCTATGTTTCTTTTAGTTATCAAAAAAAAATAAAAAAGAGAAAAGGAAATTACAAACAAAAATGTCATCCCTTTTTTCTCACCAAAGCCCAACAACTAATTCGGCCTTTTTTTTTTTTTCAAAGATGTCCAATTAGCCTTCAACCAACTTAAACCTAAGGTCTAATCCAAGTTGCTCACTTTCACTCCATCGGCCTTTATCCATGACCTAACATCCTCTTTAGCCCATTTAGCCAAGTAATTTGTCCATCTACACTTCATCCCAACATTCACTTCAGCTAACTCGCGACCTAAATCCACTAACTCAACCCACTTCACTTTCCCCTCACATGAAACTCTAGCCATCCCCCACTCCCTATTTCTCTTCCCCAAAGTTAACTTAGCCATCCCTCACCCCCAATTTCCCTTCCCCAAAAAACCCTAGCCACCATACACACCCATTTTTCCCTTCACTCTCCCTTACTCCACGATCTCTCTGGCTTCTTCACGCCTCACTGCACACACACCCCTCTCTACCTCTATTCCTCTCACATCCATTTTCCTTCTCTTACCCTTTCTTCTCTTCTCTTACTTTCGGTTAGGTCAGTCCTTTGCACCCCCATTTTAGCAACCAGTAACCCTAGCTCTCTGATCTCTATTTTTTGGTTTCCCATTTCTCTTCTGTCCATTAATCACTCGACCACGCGGGATAAATTCTGCCCTCTGCTATACAAATCATTAGCTCTTGGCATGGCGTGGAGAATAGCCTTCGAGGGAGGTTCCCTTGGCCATAAAAATGACAAGTTAAACTAGAGGCAAGAAAGACTTTTGGAAGACTTTCCAAGAGGATTGAAGAGTGATTTTTCTTCGAGTAGTCTACTGTGAAGGCTCGGATTTCAGGAGTTTCTTTGGAGAGTTTTTATTAAGTTTGGTTGAAGCTAAGAAGAGGTTATTTTTTTTATTATTTTGTCATTCTCGTGGGTTTGTGATTCTATTTAAGGCTGTCAAATTGGGTTGAACCCGCTAGGTTAGCCCACCTAGCCTAATAAAAATGGTGGACTAGGTTCAATTTCTTAACCCTCCAAATTAGGAAAGGCGTATTACCCACTGGCTAGCTCGCCTTAAAATATTTTTCATTTGTTGGTTCCAAAACGGTGCGTTTTGAGTTGGCTCTTTACCCTTACGTCAATTAGCCCCTAATTCCTAAATTGAAAGACTGAAACCCTGAAAGTTGAAGAAAGTGAAAGCCCTAGCCCTAAATTGAAACTCGAGAAGTTGAGAATCGATTTGAGAATCCTTCATTCAAATCATTCCTTGGAGTTCGAGTGAATTGAGTTTTCCACCTCCAGAGTTCAGACTCAGTCCTGAGAATCAGAGCAGACTTCATTCCCTTCGACGAACCTGAGTCTTCATCTTCATTTTTGACTTCGATGTCTTCAATCCTTCAGTTCTTCATCTTCGAGTCTTCGCAGGTCTGATTTATCATTTTCTGATTTGAATTTAGCCCTTTTGTTTTTCTTATGATTATAATCTTATAATTATTTTTATTTATTTGATGGATGAACTATGGCATAGGTATTTGGACTTGGACTTGAATTCTGTATTGAAATTTGAAAATGAGAAATTTGATGTTTCCGATTCTGGGTCGAGTAGATCTTGCGGTTTATATGTGTGTGTACATCAGTATATGGGTTTTTAGTTGAACTAATGTTATTGGTGGTGTATTCCTTTTTGGTTTGGTGGATCTAGTTAAAGGTATGAAGGGTTTGTTCGATTAAACTTACTTGTGGTTGCAAACTTGCAAATTAATTTTTAATCTTTTATCAAAGTTCCTCTCCCATTAGCCATTTGTTTAACTTACCCAGTTACCCCTTTCCTAACCTTCTTCAAAGGTTTTCCACTTTTCTAAAAAATTTGAACTCAATAAATTTTTACATAAATTAAAATTCAAAACCCATCCCATAAGTAAGTTTACTTTTATTAGTTTGTAATACTTGTACACCCTTCACAAATCACAATTGCTTTTTCTGTTACAGCAGTGTAAAAATAAAATTGAAGTTTTTTTAGTACATTTAATGTTTGATAGACAAATCCAAAGTGGGAAAACAAAGTTGTATAGAAGTCAAAAAATTTGTCTATCTCCTATGACTTAAAATTTGTCCAATTCTATTGATTTGACAAATTCTATATTGATTATTTTTTTAATTCTACTTTCATGTGATGATGTGAACATAGCTTTCATTGGCCGTCTATCAATTATCAAATGCCCGCAAGCACTTTGATTTCTTATTGTTATAGTGGTTTTTACATATTTTGTTTTCCAAGTTTCCCAACCTTAGGTTTCAAACTTTCAATTATAGAATCTAGCTCTATAAATAAACATATTATTATAGATGATGATTATGAACAACAAATTCATAGGATGGAAACCCCTTCAACTACAGTTGATGGGGGTCATCTCAAAAAAGGGTTAGAGAAACTTCTGATGTGTGGAAGTTTTTTACAAAGAAAGAAATATGTAAATGGAATATAAATGGCAGAATGTAAGTTTTGTAAATTGGAATATAAATGTGGGGGCAAACAATATGGGACTTTTACATTGAAATATCATATTCCAAAATGCAAGATGATTAAGTTTCATGATGTAGGACAAATGATTATGGAGATCGATGGGAAGCTGAGGTATAAAATAATAAACCAAAAAATAGTGAGTTATTAGATTTCACAATTATTAAACATGATTTGCCATTTTCTTTTGTTTAATATTATGGCATTAGAGGGAGAAAGAGAAGCTTAAACAAACTTTGGCTAAGATTCTTAATAGGATTTGTTTAACTTTCAATTTGTGGAATGCATGCACCAGTGAGAGTTACATTGTCTTGACTGGTCATTTTGTTGATGAGAATTGGAAATTAAAAAGTAAAATACTTAGTTTTGCCCATATGCCACCTGCACATTCAGTGGTTAAATTTGCTGCAAAGATGTTTGAATTTTTGAAGGAATGGGGGATTGAGAAAAAAGTTTTTACTTTGACTTTGGATAATTCATCTAGCAATGATAATATACAATATATTTTGAAAGAGCAGTTTTCTTTGCATGATAGCTTGTTATGTGAAGGTGAGTTTTTTCATGTTCATTGTTATACTCATATATTGAATCTTATTGTCCAAGAAGGCTTGAAAGTAGCTAGTGTATCTTTACATAAAATTAGAGAATTTTTCAAGTATGTAAAACATTCAGAGAGTAAGATGAAAAAATTTAAAGAATGTGTGATGGAAGTTGGTAACATTGACATTAATGTTGGCATGCGCTTGGATGTGCCTACTCGTAGGAATTCAACAATTTTGATGTTGGATAGTGCCATCAAATATAAAATGGCTTTTGCTTTTCTTCGATTGAATGATAGAAATCATAAATATTGTCATTCAATTGAAGAGTGGAATAGAGGAGTGAAAATATGTGAGTTTCTACATTCATTTTATGAAACTACCAACTTGATGTCCAGCTCCTCTTATCCTACATCAAATTTGTATCTTATGCAAGTCTGAAAAATTGAATTTTTTTTAAAGCGAAACTTGGTTGGTGAAGATATGGTGATAAATGACATGTGTAGAAGGATGAAAGAGAAGTTTGACAAGTATTGGAATGAATATAGTATGGTACTTGCATTTGGGGCTATTCTTGACCCATGAATAAAGTTTTCAATGTTGGAATATTGTTATTCGAAGATTGAGAGTGATCTTGCTAAATGCCAACAGAAGGTGTCACTTGTAAAGAGAAAGTTGTATATGCTTTTTAAGCAATATTCCAATGTCAATATGCCAAGTTCTTCTCAATCTCAATCTCAAACTCCTATGAATTCTATGTCACTTGCTCCTAGGACAAGTGGAGCAGGAATGGAAAGCCAAGGATTAGGAATTAATGGAAGTATTTGAACAAATTTTTTTTCTTGTATTATCTAATTAGTATATCTTTTTTGTGATAACAACATTCATTGTTAATTTGCTATAAATATTTAATGTAGGAATTTTTGGAATATGAGAGCTAAACTATTACAAATGATGAAAAATCTGAATTGGATTTCTATTTGGAGGATCCAAAGCTTGAATTTAAGTATTATAAAATTTTGGATATTTCCAATTGTTACACTAATGGCATGTGATGTTTTGGTTGTACCCATAACTAAAGTTGCATCAGAATCAACATTTTTTATTGGTGGTCATGTGCTCAACAAATATAGAAGTTGTACCCTTCCTGAAAAAAGTGCGAGCTCTTATTTACACTCGTAATTGAATGCTTGGTTATGCTATTGGTAATTTTATTTACAAATTGTTAAATTATGTTCTTTATTTGATTGATACCTTGGCTTATTATGATTTAATTTTTAACTACTTTTATTTTTGTGTATTGTATTATTGTATATGTAGATAATGAAGATTGTGCAACTATTAAAACAACTGTATCTAAAGCTGGATCAAATGCTCATTTAGAGAGTATTCATGAAGATAATGAGAAAAGAGAAATAGGATATATACAAAAATATTATGATTTAAATGATGTGATGGATGATGACTTTTTAAAGACCTTGGTATTTTTTAATTAGTCTTTTATTTTTAAAGAACTTTAAAGGTAAACGTCACAAGTTAAGGTATGTTTCACAAGTATTTTCTTAATTAATCTTTTATTCTACTTGTGTAATTGTGTTACAGAACCATGAAATGAGGAATCTAAGAGATTAAGAGTCAAGCTCCCAAGCTTTATAGGCTCACAGCGTTTTCTTCTTCCCTTTTACTGCCCCCTTTCTCTTTTAAAGTTGATTGTTGTTGCAGACTCTGTATTTCAGTATTAATTTACATTGTAGTTTCAAAATTCCAATCATAAGATGTCTCTTGCACTTTTAGATTATATATTGCATGTCTTGTTTAAGAGTAAGTCTAAAGATTTATATTTCTGCTTTTTTTTTTTTAGGTTCTGTTTTCTTTTTTAATTTTTTGATTTAACTGCTTACTAGAATTTGATAATTTGTGGTGGGTCAATGACTCAATGGTCATGACCTTGACATTGTAAATTTGTAGTTGATGAACTAGTTTGAAATGTGATTATTTGAATATATGGTGCTTGAGATGGGATAATGAGAATGATTTATGGATTGAGCTGTCTTCACTCTTCAACCAGCCTGTCCAGCATGCTTCTAAAGTTCTAATGCTAGTAATTGATTTTTATTTTGAATGGTTGCTTCATGCATTTCTCATTTCTGAATTTTCTGTTTTGTCTCATTGTTTGACTTAAAACTTGTAAGTTGCGCACTTGTGCATTGTGTTGTACTGCTGTGCTGCCTGACCGCATTAGGCAGCATTAAATGATTCAAAGTTAGGCATCGTATATACTATATAGCATATAGTCAAATAGAATGAAAGAGTGCTTGTGTATTTTTTTCATGTTTTTTGGCGGGTTGGAAACCCGCTATAGGGGCGGGGTAGGCTGAGGTTTCCAGCTTGCCCCACCTAGGTGGCGGGTAATGGCAAGTTGAGGCGGGTTGGCTTGTTTGATAGCCCTAATTCTATTATGAGTTCTTCTTTTGGTCAAATATGGGGCTAGTTTGGTTTTAATACATTCTTGCTTTGTGACTCTAAATATGATTTTTAGTTAAATATGATGCGGGTTCAAGGGTTTAATCTGTTTTGCTTGGTGATTATGTTTCGATTTTAATTTTTGATCAAACATGATATTGGTTTTTATCCATGTTACTTTGGGACCTTGAACTTGATTATATTCTGGTTGAAAACATGTTTTTTTTAACTTCTGCTATGTTGTTTGTGATCTAGACATGTTTCAATTTGTGTCTTCTCTATTTGTCATTAAGGCATGTTGTGATTCAAGCAATTTCTAATGCTTGTTTGTTAATTTGTGATTTAATTATAATTTTCATTTTTTCTTGTATTTTTGGATTCAATCCTATTTATTTTCATTTCTGTTTTAGTGATCCTCCACTTTGAGTATGGTCTATTTCTTAATATAGGACTTTGATTTGTGGATATTTTAATTTGCATTTTTTTTTTTGATGACATGTTAATTTATGATTATTTTGTGATGTGTTTGGATTTCTAATTCAATATTCAGCTGGATAGGCTCTGTGTTTACCTATTTTTATTTTATCCTATTGTATTATTATTATTTGATTTGTAATATTTTGATTTATTTTATTCCTTTTTTTTCTCTTGTAAGGCATAAGTCTTTTTTTTTTCTTTTATGTTATTTATTTCATTATTTTTCTTTTTAGTTTATTTATTTATTCATTTTATTTTTATAATTTTTGCCCTCTATTTTTACTGTAAATATTTATCTGTTTCTTTTGTAGTTTAATTTATCTTATTTTCATCATTTATTTATTTTTGTTCTTTTTTTTTCCTCCCATTACTTCCTTTGTGTCTTTTAACTTACTTGTTCTTTTATTGATACTTTATGAATTTTCAAATTTTTGCTATAAATTGAGGTATATAATATATGCACCTTATTTTTTAAAAAATATATAATAAGAAAATCAAACAAAAGAAGTTTTAATATCAAGGTTCCTTTACTAAATCCTTTTGAAAATAAAAATATCATCTTAATATGTTAAAAGCAAAAAAGTGAATTTTGGTTTTCTTTTAGAAAATAATTTGTAAATTTATGGGTTCAAGACTCAAACCACTTCTCTCTAAATTACAAGATTCAAAATGGGGTTCCAATGATCCAATTCATTTGTTTTCTAAATAGGTTTAGAGGGCTCATTCAAATTGTATTTTAAAATGAATTTCAATGCATCATTTAAACTATTTTTCAAATGGGATTTCAAATGCTCGTTTAGCTTATTAAAAGAGGCTCCCAAAGGCCATATGAATTTTTAGGACTTTAAGGACTTAATATTTACTTAAATTATTTTTCAAAAAAGGTCCAAAGACCCATTTAGATCAAAGTCTTTTGTGTTCAAATGAAACACCTCTTGAATCATTTGGGTTATAAATGTCCATTTGGTTGAAATCTTTCACAATCCAATAATACTTCAATATAAGATCCCAATGGCCTAGGCTAATAAAAGAGAAAAGAAAATAAAGAGGAGTGTTCATTTTTTTCTCAAACTTGTACACTTTCTTCTCTAAAGTGATTCCAAAGATCACCCAACACAACAAGTATTAAGTGGAGATTAGTCTCTCCTAATGACCTAATTCTCATAGATTTTAAATGAAAGTTTATTTTTCTCAAAGTCTTAACTTGCATAAGCTTTAAAGGGAGATTCCTTCTTCCCTAGTATCCCAATTTTATAGGCTTTCAGGGGAGATTCATCATTCCCAATATCTTAATTTTCATAAACTTTTAGTGAAAATTTATCCTCCCCTAATGTCCTAACTTTTTTAAAAAATTCTTTAAGTAGAAGATTATCTTCCACTAGTGTTCTAACATTTTTTGCAAGAGATCATATATCTTACCTAATTAATTTATCAAAATATTATCGAATTACGTTGACATTAATCCCTTGTAGGATACGTAAATACTTACCTAATAAAACATGTATGATTCTTTCATATTTTACTTTTTTATCATCACATTAAGAAAAATAAATAATTAACATACATTAAATTATTAAGCACAAACAATATAAGGTAATCATCCTTAAGTATAAACGTTGTAAAATAATTAACATCTTCCTCACATGAAATTAAACTCCTAAACCATTTCTCTGATTTTAAGGGCTAATTTTCTTCTATTTTTTTAAAGATACATGTTATCCTTCTAATTAATCAGTAGTACTTTTTTTCTTTACATTTTCTCTTACGCACCTAAAGTCATAAAATAAAAATTTTTCACCGACCGTCACATTATAATAATTTTAAAAACAAAAATGATACCAAATATTATACTATCAAATCTCAATAGAGGTAAGAATATTTACAACTAGCCACCTAAGAGTGTGAACCTTGCCTAAGAGTGTGAACCTTGCAGAAGTTAAGCATCTCCAAATAGTAACCCCTCCATAAGCAATAAAAATTACTAGTTCGTAGGGCATCACATTCCTTCGGGTATTATCATAAAAAATAATTTTACATCTCTTTTTCTCCTTTAAACAAATTTACATAATTCAGAGAAAAGGAACTGAGATTTTATCAAAGCACCATGTCAGGATCCCAATACAATGAGATTGTACAATTAGGAGTACAATTTTCCAAAATCTCATGAACCATTTACTCAATGCCTAAACCTTCCATAATAAAAGCTGGTGAGAAGGAAGACATTTAAATTGTAAACCTCCCCATTAAGATTCATCAGCAGCATTTCTTATCTGCAAATTTGTATCACTTCCTGGACCTGGGCTTGAAAATGTTTGCCTTGTAGTATCTGAGTTCCGCAATGCTTTCTCTAATATCATCCATGGCTCTATGTTTGTTTTCCTTTGAAGGTGCTTTCTTCTGATCTGCATAAATGATAACCCTCTATAGAATAGCTTACAAGCAAGTATATCCAATGTTTCTTAGCTCTAAGTCTAACAGATTAGCTAGTCGGCAAGTCCCGCAGCAAGCCAGGGAAAAGACATAACTATAATAGAAATGTAAACATGGACCAAATAACTTCCAGGCAAGGATATCCACTATCCCTTAATTGGTCAAAATGTAAGCATTACAGCTGGTGGAAAATAACAGTCATAAGCGAGAGAATAAGCCATTAATCACAAAAAAAAAAAAAAAGAAGAAAAAAAGCAAAAAGCAAAAAGCAATGGCAGGAGAGATTCAGAGCTTCAAACGTCAAAAAGGAATAAAAGGAAAAAAAAATCAATTAGCAATTTACCATCTTCTTTGAGTTACCTCACTAAGTTCCTAAGCACCTTTATACCATATAGAATTAGGCATCCGCATCTAATGCTATAGTCTTTCCCTCGAATCAATAGCACCAGCATGAAATGAGCCTCTCTTTTTTTTTTTTTTGGTTCAGGGGAGGCTCCAGTGGAAAGCCTAATCAGGGAGGGGGAGGGGGAGTGGGGTATCAAACCCTCATGCATCAGGATGGTGCCATTTGAGCCAAGGCTGGCACATGAAATGAGCCATTATTTGTTCATTTGTTGTATTTCATTTTGGAGACGGGTTGCTGGGCCATACTCTCACTTAAACTACTAAAACCACTTTATTTGATAATAATTGGGGATACTGCAATTGCAGAATCCGAACATACTAGGTGGTAGCTACCAATTTTCACTCTCTCTCTTTTCTACTCTACATAATAGGAAAACAGTCATGTAAAGATTTCTGAATCATGTGCAACTTAATCTCCCTTTTTCATGCTGAGAAAACAAAGGGCATCAAAACTGTGAATCCAGCAAGACTTTTATATCACAAACCAACAGCAAAAAGAAAGGAGATTCTTTTTAATATTTTTGTCATCCAAATATCCAAAAGGATCCTGTTGAGTCATAATTCCACAAGATTGAGTTTCTTTTGATAGAAGTAAAGCCTAACATTCCAGTTACAAGTTTAGGTCAAATGGAGATGACTCAAATTGCATGACTAATACTAACAGGAAAGGCAATACCCGTATTCATAAAACAGATTCAGCAAGGAAGCAGTCACCCATACTGCAACTGTCACAATTTTATGTATGTAACAATTTTGGTATTTACTCTTTTGTTTTCTTGTGCGGGGGATTGTCAAGAGAAGGAATTAGAAGTTTAATACAAATACTAAACCTCAGTATGCTTCAATGCGCTATACCAAAGAAATTTTTATTATTCACAAGAAAAGTTTAAATTCTCACCCTTGGGATACCAGCGGATGCATAGAGCTTTAACACTACTGACATCAACAAGCACATGAGAGAACAAAGCAGCTAATTCTGGCATGTATTTCTGCACAAATGGATCAGGTAAAGACAGCCGATGCAACATTTCAACATAGGAACAATAGAATAAATAGAAGTATACTAACCTTCCCCACCAAAAAATACCAATATCCCTCCCTTATTTATTTCCCAGTTAAAATAGATACTAAAGCTTTCTGTTCCTGGTTAAGGATACTAAAGCTTGATTAAATGATTGTCTCTACTCTCAAAGCATGAAGAGGAGAAGCAGGAACTAAAGTCAAAAATAAAAATTACAAAATACCAAATGAGACTTCAGGAAATAAATTGAACCACCATTCTCAGGATATGATTTAAAATTTCACGTATGCTCAAGGTAATTAAAAATATGCAGCAGAAATTATTAATGAACAAATCAAGATTTTTATACATCTGGTAATATAAAAAAAAAATTACTATAAATTAACCAAATACCATTAAAATATTTAAAATTAACATCAACTCAGCACAATTACCATCTACAATAACAGTATGACAGAAACAGAATACCTTTAGAAATTGAAAATCAACATATATCGAATTTCCTGCCAAAAGAGGTGTGCATGAACCGACATTTCTTTTTACAAATTCAATAACCTGCAGTATTCCATAATATTACAAACTTTTATGATAAAATCCAAAAAAAATTAAGGGAAAAAGTGGAAAAGACATTTTGTTATTTCACTCAAGCAAAAACGGTGAAGTAGAAACTTCAATTCATTACCTTCTAGATAAATTGGCTTAACAGTAACTTTGCAGACACTTTTGATGCAACAAATAAAGTCTGGTACCAAAAAAAGGAATGCATGCCATTATTCCGTATGACTTGCCACTGATATAATTGGCTTGAATACAAGTAAGGTTTTCAATGCCAGCAAGTTAAGTTTCATATATAACCAACTTATTGACTCTAGGTCAGTGCAGGATCTGTTGCACTGTGCACATCAACTATTTTCTCAAGGTTCTAATTTAAGTAAGAAAATTGGAATTGGCAGTCCATTATATGGGTTGTAAATTAACTCCTTAGTGAGGCCCCATTCTAGTACACATAAGAACCAAGTTTCTGGGCCCAATCACGATGGGATGACCCAAGACACAACCATTTGTACTACATGTATTACAAGTCTCTCTGAAGAAACACTACAGCATTTTATTAATTACTTGATAGCTTCACACCTCTACTTACATTATTTTTTTGAAATGCTATACATTTTTCTTTTGGTAAGAGAAGTACTATAAATTTTTTTTTTACGGATTATTTCCACACCATGCTTTTATGAACTTATGTCAAAAACTATGAGGAATATTTCCTTCTATAAGCATGGATTTAGAAATCCCCTGATGGATGAGTTTAACTATTCCATCTGTCTTAAAAAATAATTCTTTACTTGTCATTGGCTATATATATGAAAATACAATTTACATTTAACATGACAAAAAGTAAGTGCATATGGAAAGAGAGCTTGCCAGACTATATAGATACTACAAACCTGCTTTTCAGCTTCTCTCTCGCTTATTGTACTTTGCAGCACCTTTTTAGTTAAACCTTAGTTGATTCATTGAAAATCATGAGTAAATATCAATCTAAAATAATCAACAAGAAAAATAAAAATGAAAAGAAACAAATATTAAGGAAACGAAACCAAACTATTCTCCAGTTATTGCAAGTAGAACTTACCACTAGCTGCATGGTGACTTTGACACCATTCTCCCATCTTGTCCAAACACTCCTTAGTTTGATGGATGACCAAATCAGGACCCTAAAATAGCAGATATTTATCATTAATAAACATTCTAACATGATTACTCATACCTGATTGACTCTTTACTTATATATAACAAATACGCATGATCTGATCATGTGACTGACATCTCATCTCTCTCCAAGAAAGATGTACAAAAAGGAAAAAGCTTTAGTCATTCATCTTGAGGAGATAATACCAAGGGGTTCTATAAATGACCATTAGGTCTAATGGCACCTTTACCCCTGCAAAAGACTTTAAAGAGCAAAATACAAATGTAAGTCAGTTGTATTTCTATTGTTGTATTTCTGTTGTGTTTCAAGGGGCAGTTCTGTATGTTAGACAATTAATAAATTCTGAAGATATTTCCCTCTGTTTTCGAGAGTTTCCTCTCTGTTACTGTTCATTTCCCTTTCTGGAACCCCTATTTCCAGAATTATACTTAGCCATTGAGCTGAGTATTGCCTCAATCACTCTTCTACAGTGCCAAAATGAGAAAAGCCAACACAGCACTCAACAAATGTTGAATCATATAACAAACAGAAGAGAGCACGTGTTTGTGTGTGCATGCACAAGGAGAGAGAATGTATAAGGGAAGCTAAGAATCAGGGCCTTGTGAAAATTCAGAAACATATTGTTCAACATAAATACCTATTTGTTTTTTAATTATGTAACAAGTTTTCAACAATAGAGAACTTTCAAACTAAAACCCATGAACATCTACTGTTTGTAGTTAAATTAATCAACAACCTTACCTTAAGAAAAGCTATATGCAACTCGAAATAAATTCCCTAATAGACCACACAGTTAAGAAGAGGTATAATGACATATTAAATGAGCATTTAATGCTTTAAATTCTGTTAGTACTTAGTATGATATACAGAAAAGAAAAATCAATACTACATGAAACAGATTTAATAATATGTTTTTATTAAAACCTTCCACCTTACAAGTGTTTTAACAGCATGCAATTACTTGATTTATGAAATAAGCAACTTTTTCTTAATAAAAAATTTCAGAAAAGAAGGTAAGTCAAAAACAACATGATTAGCTGGACTAGAAAATAAGAAGTAAATTCTCATTCAAAATGCAGTGGTTCAATAAAACAACTAAAACTTAAAAAAGTCAACATAGGCACATCATGTGCCATCAAATAAGAAAATACCTCCAGCGTTTTAGTTAAATTTCCATCTGTTATTATACAAGCAATCTCCAGTATTCTATCCACTTCGATATTCAAACCTGCATAGGTACACAAGGATTGGAACACACACCAAAAAAATAATTCATCAGGCACTGAACTTATGTTGAAGAACAGACAATAATGCAATTTGCAAGAAAAAAATAAAAAACAATACATAGCCTTGGTTACAAAAAAGCATGTTAAGGAAAGGGTAAGCACTTTAGACAACTATGTAACAGTTTGGTAATCAGATGTAAATTTCAAATTATGTTAGGAAGGGGAAAAGACAGAACACACAGAAAATTCACAATTAGAGAAGAAGAGATTAAAAGCATATTCTGACAGGCATAATCTACAGAATGAAGAAATGATAATTTACTGTTAAAAACGAAACAGAAACATAATCTGGTGGGTGCAGATGACAAACATAAAATAACAGATTCAGGTGACAGGCCAAGGCAGTGACTAAAGCAGAATAGTCATGCCTTTAAAAGGTATGTCTTTTAACAAAAATAACCGTGTGGAAGTTAAAACGATGAACAATTTCATTGTTGAAAGTTTGTTTCACTTATACCTAGAGCAATTTCATAGCATTCTGAGGTTGTTTCTAGGATTAAACTTACATTTGAGAGTCAGCTTAGTCACAGCAATAGCCTCAACACACTAAGAAACTGTTCAAGATATAAGTGAAACATATATTTAACAATAAAACTTATCATTGTTTTAACACTCATGGTTTTTTGGTTAAAGTTTTTATGTAAAATACCACAAAGTGGTTAAGCGGTTACGGAAAAATCACAAGAGTTCAATGACACACTTTATACTATCACAAACTGATTTGGAACTGTAATTTACCAAAAATTTTTGGCATCATTTGAGGCCTGGGTGTATTCTGAGAAGATGGAAGAATAATTGCTGATTCATTTTAAAAGGTTTGGGTGAAGGAAGAAAGGCCAGGTTTTGTAGCGATGTCCGCTATTAGCAGATATTCAGAGCATCTAGACAGACCATAATGCTAGTATTTACAAACAACAATTAGTTTATTTCAACTAACACGAGGAACAATTGAGCATTTGGCTTCTTTTTAATGCTCTCCTAGTAAACTGCTCAAAATGATGACCCTAACAAATACTCAAAGAGATTGGAGGGGTCTTCAACTTGTTTATGCATTGTCTGTTTCTCCTTATTTTGGTTTTGGTTTAGTGACTAGTGAGACTGTGTCTTATCCTGCCTTTTGTACAGATCACTTCTCTTCTAATATGTACATTTAATGGTACTGAGACAGTCCATGAGCAATAAAAGTATTTCCAGTATGTTCATTTGTTTTCATACTCTCATCATCGCATATCCTAAATTCTAGTTTTTTTCCTTGTCCATGTATTCATGTCGTTTCCTTTTATGTGACCCATATGTGATTTTATTCTTGCAATCTTTCTTTTTGACACCATCAAGTGCTGGCATGGGTGCCAATACTCCAGCCTTGACAAGATCTCAGTGTATTAGGTCGAAGAATCTAGAATTCTCCAAGAACATCATTCCTCATATTGAAGAACTGATTTGTCATAGGGATTCAATTCCCGACCGAATGCATGGCCAAGTTGTCTTTATTAAGAAAAATCAACTCTAGTTCATTCAATATTTTGATATAACATCTCTCAGTGTATAAAAATCATCTTTTGCAAAATTTGTTAATAGCATAACAAGTTATTATTGACGGGGTATTTAATAAAAAGAATAGGTTAACAATAAATTACTTTAGCAGAGGAGAAATTTCCAAAAAATTTTACTCTAAAGTGATATAATTGTTAGAAAGAAAGGCTGCCTTGATTTCAGTTCAATTCCACATAGATGAAGAGCCATGTTAAAGGCACTCAAGTGTTTTAATCTAACACTGAAGTATTATGAAGGGAAATACAATGCTATGCACGTGTAAAAGCTTTATCATTTGGCAGTGTTGTTTTGTAAATAATACCAACCAACAGAAAGTGGGAACGCAAAATAGAAAAAATGTTTACTAAAGTAGAAGTAAGCAAATCTCTGTGCAAATAACCCATCCTACATACTTACCAGTCATTTCCAAGTCAACCCAGACAAGAGGCAACTTGTATTCAGTCGAAGGAGTCACTCTATTTTGTTGGTTTTGTTTCTCATGTTTACCCACTGAAGTGTCAGCAGAGCCATCAACCATCTTCTCACTTTTACCTGCCCCAATAACATGTTAGCTGGTTGTTTGCACACTACACACATGGTAAAAACAATGTTTTCAACAAAAGAAGAATTCCTTCACTAAATTTTAGAACTAGATACTAGACTAACAAAATGGAGAGCTAAGCTATCAAATTTTTGGGGGGGGGGGGGGGGGGAGAT
>JASKGM010027263.1:0-27041 GCA_034509205.1 Ceratonia siliqua | reverse complement strand
AGTAATTATTTAATAAAATAAATATTATTTATATTAAAATTATTAGAATAATAATAAATAATATAATTATATAAATTTACTTGCATTTGGTATTTATTAATTATTATATATGAAGAAGCAAATAAAAAAATAAACGGTTATTTAAGAGTATTATTGTAAAAAGTCTCAATATTCTCAGAAAAGTTATACATAAATTAAACATGAGAATAAAAGATTCCACCTAACATTCCCATATATGTTTAACGCCAACTAAATACATTTTATAACATTCCTCATGATTCTCAAGAAATATGATTCAATAAAAAATAACATTTATATCAAACGTCCCCTTAACGTGAACTCTGGATTCATTACTCCCTCCGGGTTCATTACTCCCTCCTGCAGCCTAACCGTGTCTGTCAGGAGGAGTGGGAGGTCCCTCCGACCCCACCTTAACCTGTAACAAAATTTTAAATCAATCCTTCTGGGTAAGAGGAAAGAGATTTTATTTTAAAATTTCTTGCTTTAAGATACTAAAAAAAGTTAACTGTTCAGACTGGATAATATATTGGTAGGGAAATTCTAAGTAGTCTTATTTTGAGTATGTAACTTAGTTAGAGATGTGTTGATTTTATATATTTTTTATTTTTTATCTTATTTTTTTTTATTTTTTAACATTAATTTATTATTTATTATGTTATATATATTTTTTAAAATTTTTTATTTACACATGAATAATATAAAAATTATGAATAAATAGTATATGTATAAGTAAAAAATTTTAAAAAAATAAAAAAATATTTAAAAAAAATATATAACATAGTAAATAATTAATTAATGTCAAAAAATAAAAAAAATTAAGATAAAAAATTAAAAAAATATAAAATCAACACATCTCTATTTATCCTACAGCCCTGGCTGTAGGATAGTAGCTATTATCTGTATTAGTGACCCTTTGTATTTGTATGTCTGTCTTTTGAATTTAACAGAAACAAATTTAGATCAAAATTATTTATACCAAAATCTAATTGAGACCATTTATCTGTTATTTGCATCTAGATGAACGACTCGAGAAAGGGATTTTTATCTTAGAAGCACCTGATTAATATTAAATGCGATTTTATTTCGTATTTTGTTAAGGTTTTTTACAGTTACTGTATTTGCAATTACAATTTAATTTTTTTTCCAATTTAATTTATCTTTGCTTCTTCTCACCGAATCCACAAATCATAACCTGTTACATCATGATTAAATTCATGATGGAATCTTGTTACAAATAACATTTTCTATGTGACTTTAAGACCAGGAATCATGGATGTCAGGTTAAATTCAGAGAAAATTCAAATTGTTTTGTTTTGATTTCCGGAGACTATGCTATGTTCTAATTTCATGCTTCTCAACCGAATACTTCAATGTTTTTTTTTTTGGGATTTTATACTTTTTTACCTTAAATTTTAGTTATAATTATAATCTCTTCCTTAATTTATTAATTATAGCACATTATACTCTAAACTATTACAATTTAGTTAAATCACCCTTACCATTTAATTAAGTGTTAAAATTAATAGTTTTAGTTAATATGAACTAGTGATGTAATTAAAAAAACTTGACGGAAATAAAAAATAATAAATTTATTATGCAAAATGACACAAATATCCTAAAAATAAATTAGGATAATCTTTAATTAAATTTTATTTTTAGGAGTAAAAATAAAATTTAATTAAAGATTATCCTAATTTATTTTTAGGATATTTGTGTCATTTTACATAATAAAGTTATTATTTTTTTATTTCTATTAAACTTTTTTAATTATATAACTAGCTCGTGTTAACTAAAACAGTTAATTTCAACATTCAATTAAATGGTGGGAGGTAATTTGACTAAATTATAATAATTTAAGGTACAATGTGTTACAATTAATATATTAGAGAAAAAATTATAATGGTAACTAAAGATTAGAGTGAAAAAGTATAAAATTTTCATTTTTTTTACTTAAATATTAAAGTTATCTATTTAGATTACAATTATTAGAATTTGACCGAATGTTAAATTGGTGAGGACACTGGATCAGTTATTCAACCTTGTCGGGTCATTAATTAAACTGGTTGTTTTTAATTAAAAATTAATATATTTTTTAAAAACGATGTATGTTTGTTTGGCTCAAATAAAAAAATGCATATATATATATATATATATATATATATATATATATATTCACTTTATTATGATAAAAACACATTAAAATATTTTTTATAAATTATTTAATATGTTTATACATTAACTTTTAATATAATTATAAAAATAAAATCTATATGATAAACTTTATCATGATAAATGAAGATATAAATATAGAATTATACCAAGATTTAATATTAATATATGTAATATAATAATATAATTTATTTATTTTTATTTAGTCCAAGTCAATTATTCTTGGTCTCTGATTTTTCGATTCAACTACTAAATTATAAATGATTTAGGCCAGTTCAATTATAAAAACAATCTAATTATTAGAATCAAACTAATTTGACAGTCAATTCACTAGTTAATCGATTGAACAGATTGAGTCGGTTCGGGTCCAATAACTGTGATTTAAACACGATAATCCATAATATCATGCCTTAATATTTTTGAGTTGGTAGTTGTATATCTTTATTTGGGATGTAATCAAGGATAATTTATAATATTTTTAAATAATTATTTGTGAATAATGTTGTTGAAAATATATCTTTTTATAAATTAAAACTTTTGAATTATATTAATTTTTATTCAAAATATTCTTTTTATTTTATTTTATATAAATATATTTCAAATAAACATATTTGGTAGGAGAAAAAATTGATCATCTTTTAAAATTTTCACAAGTAAATTGTTTTGAGTCAAAGTATTTTGAGAAATAAATGAAAATAAAGTTGAATTTTGATTTATTACCTATATAAGTTTTAGTCTAGATAGAGCTATTATAGTACAATCCATAATATTTTGCATGTCTTTTTATATATTTTTTGAAAAATGTGTTTCTTAAAAAGAATTATGGTCGTTTCATTGTGCACAGATAGCCATGATGCTGGCAAAATGACCGTCATGTTGTTTCACGCAACATGACTAGATCCATTCTGATTATATTGCATGGAAATTCAAAGGAATAGAGGATGAATGATGTATTTAAAGGGTTTGGATCTAGTTATCTTAGAGACGCAACATGATTGGTTATATTAGTGTTATGATGGTATATTCATTTTTAAAGGGTCACGATCCATATTTATTTCGTTTACATTTAAATAAAATAATTATGTTTATATGTGAACAAAATAAAATCATTCATTATGATCGTCTAAAAATAAATAGACGGCCACGATTTTACTTACATGACTGAATCCTTTTTCATATTTAAACAACGTCTTTCGTTGAAGAAGGCAGCCCAAGTTGCATAGTCAATAAATATAAGAAATAGTTCGGCTTGCAATTGCAAACTGTGAATTTCAATAAATCTTGCGTTGGACTGCCAAGAATAATGCAGAAAAAAAAAATAGCTCGAACTTCGTGTAATAAAAAAATATATGTTAAATTGTTACCATTCAACATGCATTGGATAGCCATAAATATTTTCAATTTAACTAGACCCCATACTATAAGGCAAATGTACGGGATCCATCAATGCAACAATTAAATGTTTTCAATCTCTCCCTCAACTTTTCCCATCATTCTTTTCTAAAGTGAAAGTTAGCTAGAAATATTTCTAATGTCACGGTAGTATAATGTTATTGTTTTTTATATTTTCATTAATTTATTTTTAAATTTAATTAAAATAAATACTAAAATTAAAAAAAATATTTATGTATGAAAATATTGATGGCACTAGCATTCAATTTTTTCAGTTCTATATAAATGTTTTCCAATTCCATTTCAGACTTAAAAACACACAGCTCATGGTAGGGCTAGTAAAGCCAATTTCCCATTACTGGACATGATAGAAATCATTGCTTCTGAATAGCAGCCACAAGACTACCAGGTCAACTAGTATGCCAAACTCTAATCCTCCTTAAAGGCTAGTTAGATTTTCTTCAATGAAGACCCAATTCTATTTAGGGTCACAACTACAACTTAAAATTATTTAATTATTTTATTTCAATTATATTGTAACCCAATTAAATCTAATTATTTAAATTTATGGGTTAAATAAATTGAGTTATTAAATTAACTATTTAAATGTGGATTTTAGTGGGTTAATTTATAATTTATTAACTCACCATACATAATAATATAAATGGCATGTTAAATCTCGTAATTAAAAATTATAGTGCAAGACTAATATCACTTAAACAAAAATAATATATTTTAGATATTAAAAAATGTAGTCTTTAAAATATAATATGTACTTAGGTAAAACAAATCTTTAATATTTTATATAAGTGTATATGTTCAAGCTAGTCTGAAAATACTTTTATTGTATAATCAAAATAATATATCAATGTAGATATTAAATTTTGACAAATTTTACAATACATGTAAATTCTAATGACGATGATGACGTTGTACCATGTAGCATTGTTAAATGAAAAATAACATATGAATTCAATAGTGATGTATGATATCACTTCATTGGTATGAGGTATTATAACGTGCATGGCCAATTGAATCTAGCTTATTTATATAAGAAGATTATTCATAATTAAATAAAAATATAAATTTATCAAATGATAAATAATCACATGATATTAAATTGTTTGTAAGAAAAGGTGCATGCGACTTTAAAGAGAATAGAAGAGCGAAAGAGAGAGCTTGTAAACTATAGTGGACCTAACTAATATGCCCAATTAAAGGGCCCAATAACTGTTGGGGGCCCATCAGATGGACCAAAGGACCCTTGGTAAGCCTATAGATAGCATCCCTCAGGTATGACTTGAACACTGATTTTCATTACATTCTTGCTTTCAGCTCATATAGGACTTAACTTAACCATCGAAGTACGGGGTCTTACACCCCAGCTTTATGCCCGTTACTTGTTTTTGATATGGGACTCCTAGACCGACCTAACCTTGCCTAGGATTGACCTCCCGTCCTGACACAAGCATTGACATTTGGCGCTGTCTGTGAGAATTTTCTTCGAAATTTTCTCAATCCCTCAGTTGATTCTGTGATCGACCTCATAGACGCATTCACTCCCCTCGAAGGCCATCCACCTACTTAGGGAGGAACTCCCGCAAAGCTACCGCACACCCCTACTTCTAACAGGCAATTGTTAGCTCCAGACCATGCCAGCCCTTCACTTTCCCATGGAAATCCCCTTCCTCGAACGCACTAAGAATCCAACCCCCAAACATATACTCTTTGACTCCTTGTACAGAGGATAAAAGCTCTTGAGTAGGAGAGAGGGCAGAGAAGGCCGAGCTGGAGAACCTCAGGAAACTAAAGTAGCAAAAGGAAAACATGGCTAAATCCCAAGTCTTACCCAACCCGACAGACCACTGAGCTACAACTCCCCCATTCTAGTAAGATCCATCCACAGATCCCCTCCACACTAGGCTACAGACGTAAGTAGCCAGACCGAAAATTCCCTTTTACCTCAACTAGCCTATACCTAAACAACCATGGACCCTCAACCACTCACCACTCCAAAAGGATACCCCTTCACCCAACATATAGTAAAATATCCTCTCTTGTGCCACTTTAAGCAATCACAACTCAATCCATATGATGGATCCACCGACCTTGGGGAGCACATAGAGAACTATAGCATGGTAATGATGTTGAATGGCTCGGGAGAGGAACTTAAGTGCAGGGCATTCCCAACAACGTTAAGAAAGGCAGCTCTCTAGTGGTTCTGCAGTCTCCCACCAAACTTCGTCGCAAACTTTGGTGACATTAAGAGACTATTTGTACCCTTAGACAAATCGAGGGTGAACCCTTGAATGATTACATTCAATGCTTCAATGCCATCTCCCTTTGAGTCCATAACCTAAGGGATCCAGTGGTAAATCATGCCCTTCAGTTCGACCTCCAACCGAGATGTTTCAAGGAAAGCCTAACCCTGGACCTACCTGTAAGCTTTGACTAAATTCTTAACCAGAGCAGCAAAGCATGTAAACCTAGAAGAAATCTTGAAAATGTCTGCACCAAAATCTCAAGCCTCTAGGGATATGAAACCCTACCAAGGATCGAAGGGAGCACAGGCAGAAAAGATCCCTTCTCTGACTTTATTTTAACACGTACACTCAACTAAATCAGGCCAGACTAGAGTACTTGAAGAAATTTACCAAACTAAACTGGCAAGCCTAATTACCCCTAAACCAATTGTAAGAGCAAAAAAGAAAAGTATTGCGCTTTTCATCAGGGAAGAGGTCACGACACTGACAGCTGCAAACACTTGCAGAACCTTATAGAAGACCTCATGTAAAAGAGACACCTCCAAAAGTTCTGGATTGACCTTCTGTTTGGAAGAGTTAGGGAAGCCTAGGGCAGACCAAGATCCTCCTATCAGGACAGATCCTCCCATCAGGCACGTCGGTGCAGCCGATCACCAAATAAGGCAGTAACCAACCAAGACCCTTAGAAAAATGCTATAGGGGTCACCAACACGACCTCAGGCTAGTTTGTAAGAGGAAAACCATCCTAGTGATCCAGAAAGAGACATTAAAGGGCTATCGGGGAATAGGAAACATGAAGCCCTTTATGTAATTAACAAAAAGCACAGGCCAGACCCCATCATCAACTTCACCAAAAATGAATACGACATCATTGATAGGGACCATGATGACTCCATAATCATCAGTTGCTTCATGGCTAATTTTGAAGTTAAGAACGTCTTGATGGATAAGGAAGCTCAGCAGACATGCTCTTCTTCAGCACTTTCCTCAAGCTCAATCTTCCTAGCACTAACGTTGCCTTCTACCTGGGAACCCTAGTTAGTTTCTCTTACACCCATGTAGAAGTTAAAGGCACAATTAAATTAAGAACGACCTTGAGATAATACCCTAACCTAACCCATCGTGTCCACTAGGCACCTACAGGTGAAATTCCCAACAGAAAAGGGAACTGTGGGCTAGGTCAGAGGTGATTAACTCCAGGCACGAGTTTGCTATAATACTAGTTTAAGTACAAGCCACTAGAGCCTAGGGCAGAGGCAGCTAACTATAGCTTCCACAAGCCAGTGCTGACCTAAAGGACCAAAGTCGTTCAAATGGCCAATGCCGACCTAAAGTACCAAAATCCTTCAAACAACCAATTTCGACCTAAGGTAAGGCCTTTTATGAAAAAAAATCAAGGCCCTTTGAAAGCCAACCATGAAAAATAATTAAGGCCATTTGAAAGTCAACCAGGAGGCTATAGTAAAGCCCATTGAAAAATAAAAAAACACAACCTGGTAAAACATTGTTAAAGCCCTTAAAAAACTAATCAAAATTCTCCAAAAATAAGCCAACAATCCAATCACAAGTCCAACTAAGAAAATTCATGAGAACTTATCTAATCTAAGGATGAATCAACATCATCCTTAAACTCAAAACAAGGAAAGCTGGGTTGTTAGGACCTTTATCGGTTGGCTCAGCAAGCTTGCCGTCCTCACTATCTTTGAAGGATTTAAGTCATCATAAAGGAAGTTTAGACTAAGTAACTTTACTTGATCATGGCATAACTCAAAACCCTCAGTAAAGGCTATCAGATAATTTGAGTTGATCTTCTTCTGAGCATATTCCTTCATCCTTCCCTTAGAAGCACGAGCACACATCAACCGGTGGGTAGCCTTGCCTATTTTGGAAGCTAAAAACTTAACCTTCTTCTCTAAGTCATTTGAATCTTCCTTCACCTATTAGACTTCTTCTTCAAGCTCAATAACCTGAACCCCAACAATGGCTACCTCCCTCAGATCTTTATTCACTTATATCAATCTTTCCCTAAGATTAGAAATCTCTTCCCTAAAACGGTTGCCTTCATTAATGAAGTCGCCAAAATGCTTCTCTAATTCCCAAGCCACCACTAGACCCTAAGTATGATTAGCAATAGCATATTGAGAGAGAGAAATCGAAGAAGCCGAACTCAGTTTCCAAGCATTTGAAGATAACAAAAATTCAGAATCCACCGAGGAACCCAAATCCAAACTGTTGTTCCAAAGCAACACTATCGAATGCTCGGCTTGGTGGACAGCATCAGCCTAAACACAAGCAGAAAAACTTGCACTTTGCCAATTAAACTCCTCAGGAGAAATGGTCCTCACCTCGAGACTGGAGGAACGACCCTTGTCCTCTGCACTATCAGTGACACAGCGACGTTTGGATGAAGTTAGACCCTTTCCATTAGAAGAACCTTCGACCTTAGTTGGTGTTTTTACCTGAACCACCCAGACTCGTTAGCAAGAACCATCGTTATGGGAGTGGCAGATGTCACCTTTGAAGATTCAGCCTTGGCCTTGCATAAACGAGTCAGCTTGGCTAACCTATTCATCTCTTCGACAGAAAAAAGACCGTCTACAATAAAAACCAAAGTGAGCAACTACAAAACATGGCGTAAAATGACAAAATAAGCCAAGAACCTATGTATCAAATCCCAAGCCTTAAGTTTAACATCCTGAGCATGCTCGCTCACTAACAAACCGAGACTCTCTATCATCCCTCGACCTTCGATATCGAAATCGTTAAAATCCTTAGCTTGGATTTTATGAAAGTGCTACCTCCCCTTTAAAGGAAAGCGAGGATAACTAGTCTCGTTTAAAAAGAAGGCCCGTTGGGGGCTAACCTTAGGAGCAGTGACCTAAAAAAATTAATCTTTCCACTCTTTAGTAGATTCCTCAAGAGGCTTCATGAGAGATTATCTTGACTAGGCCAAAAGATAAAGGAACGCCTTGCCCCGGTTGGGATCTTTTAATGAAAAAATAGAAAAACACATCAACCCCAGGGATGAATCTCGAGCAGATCGTAAAGGTGCTGAAATCCTTACAAAAACCCTTAGTCTTTTGAATGAAGTTGGGTTGGGGCAATATCCACCGACCTAACAAACTCCATCTCGAACCTGGACAGAGGTAAAGTGATACCGACCTTTTCAACAAAATAGAAATTGAAAATGAAGAACCTAGTTTTCTTACTATAGTCACAAACCGATGCCTCATCAGGACAGACCTCTATATTAAATGAGCTATTTACCCAATCAGCAATGGACAAATGATTTTTCAATGATGAAATAAGGTCAGAACCAAAACATGAATGCTGAGACAGAATGTCTTCATCCACTAAATCAAACAACGATCTACTTATCTCCTTGCTGGAGACCCCAACTTCCCTTCTAGGGGAGTCACCAGAAGGAAGTAACCCTGAGCTCGGTATATCTGACCTCATATCATCCAACCTAAACTGACCAAAATAAAATGTTTTAATCTAGTGATCGGTCTGAACTTCGCCTGAGAAGGGCCAACATCTAGCCATTCGAGCAATGACACTGACCAAACCCAGTTCAACGACTTATAAAAAGGGATCAGGGAATAACTAACCCTTGCCAACTAACTTGAACATAAAAAAAGAGAGAAAGATAAGAAGAAAGTACTAATCTCGATACAAAAGAAAGCAAAACCACAAGAAACCTTCGACCACAGAAAAACTCTAGAACACACGTCGAAACAGCTAATAGCGAAAGCAGAAAAGCTAAGAAACTATCTCTAAAAAGATCCAATGGTCATAATCCATCATATCTAATGGCAAGCAATGAAACTTCAAATACTTAGGAAACGAGAAAGTCAACTCAAACATGATTCAATGGCTCACAATAAAAGGATCCACTGGCCAAAATCAAGGCACCCTATAAACCAGACACCGCGAACATGTCCCAACAAAACTACCTCTTTTTAGACCAGATGATTAGATTCACCGACCTTGGTCCGACCTCATTTTTCAGGGGCAAGTGTAATGGACCTAACTAACAGGCCCAATAACTACTGGGGCCCATCAGATGGATCAAATGATCCTTGGCCAGCCTATAAATATCATTCCTTAAGTATAACTTAAACAATGATTTTCATTATATTCATGCTTTCAGCTCGGATAGGACCTAACTTAAGCATCGGAGCTCAAGTTTTATACCCTAGATTTATGCTTGTTACTTATTTTTGATAGGGGATCTTCAGATCGACTCGACCTTGCCTATGACCAACCTCCCGTCCTAACATATGCATTGACATAATCCTTTTAAATGTCTTCATTCTTTTGTTTTATAAATATATAATTCTTAGTAACACTTTTGGGTGATATTTAATACAAAAAAAATGTGCAAAGTGTTGAACAATATGGTATCAATCACCCACAACAATAGAAAGATGAAACAGAACACTTATAAAGCACCCATACTACAAAAGCTAAAACCAAAGGTGAGACACAACCCAATGAAGGGGTCCAAGCCATCTTATTTTGCATTAAGCCCTTTCTTTAATTAAAGAGTATCGTTGCAATTGGGATTGGCTAAAGCTTAAGGTTTAAGGGCCCTGAAAAGGCCATTACCCTTGGCCTTGCTAGTCTTGACCTCCTCATCTGATGGCAGGGCATCACCTTTAGTGTGGTATTTTATGGTCAAGTTTGAAATGAATCCACCATTAGGGCCTCCCACCACTTTTGTCTTAAATACGATTTTCTCAAACTCACTTGGTAATGCATCACTTCCTACTAAGCTATAGTTGTATGCTTATTCCAAGTTAACCTCATAATTGCCTCAAATTTTGTGCAATGCATGCCTAGTTTTGCCAACTGTATGCCTAATTGCCTATCCATTACTCTTGTGTTAGGAATTTATATATTGCCCTTTGTATATACCTTATAAGATTTTAAATTATGGTTGTAATATTAGTGCCTCTTTTGTCGTCTTGGAGAGAAAAAAAAGTTGATTTTTTATTTTTTTAATGAAAAAAACATTTTTTCCTATTGTAAGAAATAACTAAAGAATTAGAACTTTTTTTGTAAAGCAAAAGTAGGAGCAGGAATTAAATAAAAAAATTACATATCCTAAATAGTAACCATATTACTAAAAATGTTTGCTGACAAATTTAGTCAAACAATAAACTGATTCTTATAAACAAGATATTAGAATGTCATGGGATCAAACTATTTTAGTTGGTATCTGATACCACCCAAAAATTATGAGAATCTCACATTACACCACTTTTAGTTTTGCTAACTTTTATAAAATAATTATATCTTATTTTTTTAAAAAAATTTAATTGTTGTACCAAATATAAGAATCTTAGATATCATGAGATCTTATACATTTGTATTCTATGGTATATAAGATATTAGTATATTAAATGCCTCATGAGTTATAAAATAACTAACCTTCATCAAGGTAGGTGATTTTATGGATAGTTCCGGGACCTCCATTTCCTTCAACGATTTCAATACTTTGGATTCCTGAACTAACCTTGGGTATGAGAGAGTAAGAATCTTTTATCATAACTTTGTATAGTTTAGCTAGAGTCAAAGTAAAGGCACTCTCACCATTGTAAGTGAACACACCCATGATGTTGATGATATAGATAGAAAAACAAAATGGAAGTTTGAGAACAAGTGTCACAACGTGATGGATGGTTAAAACACAGAAATTTTATGAAAAAATATAGTCGCCACCAATTAATTAGGAGGATAATTGGAATCCTTTAAAATCCCAAAAGCTTGCCCTTGAAACCAAAGGAAAGGTTCGGGAGTCTAATTTTGAGTGAGGAAGGTGTTAAGCACCCCACAACATCCATCCCTAAGGATGGTTACCCTTAATTGTTTGCACTTTAATTTTATTGTATTTTAATTGTTTTAATTTTCTTTTTTATTAACGCAATACAAAGATGCAAGATAAAGGAACCAAACCTAACTTACTGTGTAAGAGCCTATGTACCCCTTTGGGGATCAAGGTCCATGTAGTTTCGATATTGTTTTGATGTGCCTAGGACAGACATATGATCTCAACCCTAAGGCAATAATGTTTGATTTGCCTAGGGTGGATATATGATCTCAACCCTAAGGCAGAAATCGTTTTATATAAAGAAAGAGAATAAATCTCCACTAAAAATCTAAAGGTTAGGACAATGTGAGAGAATAAATATCTACCCAAAGCCTTTGTATGAAGTAAGATAATATAGAAGAATGAATCTTCATATAAAGCATAAGACAATGTGAGAAAATTACTTTCCACTTATTGTTTATGAAAAATTAGGTCAATAGGAAAAATAGATTTTCACATAAAACCTAAGCCATTACAGAAGAACAGTTCTCCAGATAATGTACGAAAAAAAGATGATGATTTATTATTGGGTCAAATTTTGATTTCCAAAAACTTTTGGATGAAACTGAAATCTCTGCAAGGTTTAGGGGCAAAATGAAATTTATAAAAATATTGGGGTCAAAATGAAATTCATAAAACTTATGTCAAAAATGAGATTATTGAAACTTTTGTGGTTTCATGATGTGGTAATGAAATAATGTTGTAAGGGTACTGATTTTATTATCTCTAGCAACCGAACATCTAATTTTCAATTTTTTTTAAGTCCCTTATTAATTTGTTGCTTTTATTTCTATTGGAAATGAAAAGGGACCTTTGGACCTTATTTTTAGAGATGATCTCATTGGGTTTTTTTTTTTGGAAAAAAATACCATTTTCACGTTGGGCCCTTTTTAAAAGAAGGTTATTTAGGCCATAGAAAAGATTTTTTATAAACCTCTTTGAACATAATTCAAGCCCATAATTTTACAAAACCTAACCTATTTGAAAAAACTTTTAGGCCCTATATATATTACTCAATTAAAAGATCATTAGAACCTTATTTATCAAAAGCCCTTGGAGCCTAAGAAATTTCTTGAAAGTTATTGGAATTCAGTATGTCAATTACTTCATTGCAAGCTCTTGGAGCTTGTAACTTTACTTCTATATTTACAAAATGCAAGTGAGGTCGTAAGATATTAGAAACAAACACCCATAAAACATGTAAGATCAAAGTATATACATCACAACATACATTAGATGAATTGACATCTCCCACCCGGAGGAAAAACAAATAAGAGGCCAAAATATATAAGTTACAATACATATCTAAAAAAAAGATGTAGACAGGAACTATCTAACTATCCCAAACTACTTAGAATATAGCCTCATACATCCACACAATAAGTTTTGTTTGGGGGAAAAGGCTTAGAGATCTAGGGGTACTCCTCATTTCAGGTGACCATGAGTAAATGAACCCACAATCCCTCATTCGGTAATATGTCCCAAAAAATATTTTGACAAACTAATAAAATTGGTAGACTATCCACTCACACAAAAAAAAAAAATTTGAATTTCTTGAATAAAGTTAAACAAAACAACTCACTCACAGCACATAAGAATCACCATATTGAACTTGACATAAACTACACTACTAGGTACCCTGACCGAGCAAGACACGAAAGTATTTTTAAAAGAGGATCTTGTTATCAAAACAAAACAAGTTGCACTCATCATTGGTCATACCTAATCAAAACACCATAAGATAAACATCATAGGTAAAGTTAATCCCCTTTTCGGCATGTACTAATCATGATTAAATCAACACTATATGCAAAATCAACATGTTATAATCAGGATTAATTTAACACTAGAAGCAAAAACAGCATGTGATAGCCATGATTAATTCAACATTAGAAGCAAGATCAGCATGTGATAATTAGAATTAACTCAATATCAGAAGCAAGACCAACATGTGCCTATCATAATTAACCCAACATTAGAAGCAAGACCAACATGTGATAACCAGAATTAACTCAACATCAGAAGCAAGACCAACATGTGATAACCAGAATTAACCTAACATTAGAAGCAAGACTAACATGTGATAATCAAAATTAACCCAACATTAGAAACAAGACTAACATGTGACAACCAAATTATCCCAACATTAGAAGCAAGACCAACATGTGATAACTAGAATTAATTCCATACTCGAAGCAAGATCAGCATGTAATAACCAGAATTCACTTCATTCTAGAAGCAAGATCAACATGGTAATCTAATTCCATACCAGAAGTTAGTTCAACATGGCAATCCAAATCATCTCAATACCAGAAGTAAAATTAGCACAATAATCAGAGTTAATCCAACACCAGAAGCCAGTTTAACATGATAATCATAATTAATTCCATATCAGAAGCAATATCAACAAGATAATCAGAATTAACTCCATACCAGAAGAAATATGATAATGCTTTAAAATTCAGCCTAACAACATTAATTCCAAGGTTCAATCCAGATCAAATAAAAGTTCAAATCTAACCATTTTTAAATTAGGATGAGACTAACCAAATTTATATTAAATTAGGTTTAAAACACCAAACAAATTCATATAACATCAAAGAAACTTAGCAAAATCTCATTTGGACACCAACAAATTTGGGATTTAGGAGGACTTTATCCAAAGTCACCTGAAGCTAAGGCTACCCTTTTAGTCGGTGGGTTTTTAAGATCACTTCTTAAGACCCACTATAAATGATTGCCATCCAAATGAAAATTTTAAGAAAGTAAATCACTTAATTAAAAAAAAAAAAAACCTTACCTTCCTAAAGAAATATGACCAAATCCTTTCCTTCTTTCTTGTTTAAAGATCTTTCTTCTACCTGAAGCCTTTTGCTTTGAAATATTCCTCTCACATTCTTCTTTTTCGATTTTTCTTCTAATTGTTTGTTTGAGCTACATATTTAGGTTGATCTACCTACCTTAATGTGCTTCATTTCTCATCCAAAAATTCCACTCTTCTCATCCTTATCCATGTTCTGGCAGTGAGCTAGAGGTATGGAAAAGAGAAAGCTACCTTCTGTCATCCGTAAATCTATGAGGCAATGGACACATTTAATGAAATGATCAGACAAGATGAAATTTATGGCTACCAAAGGCTTTAGCAGCTGTAGAAGAAGTGATGGATTGTAGAGCATGAGCTAGCTGAGACAAGAAGCTTCTAGAAATCGTAACGCATGGATGAATATGGAAGATGATAAGGAAATTGTAGGGGTGAGCGTGAGTGGTGAAATTCATGAGGAGAAGAAAGGAGTGTAGCCATTTGGAGGGTCAAGAAAACATTGGATCGAGAGAATGAGATCAAGAACCATAAAGGGAAAGGGATGAAATCAGTAGCTAGGACTATCACTTGCAAGTGGGAGAAGGGAAAGCTAATTGAAGGTGGGTTGTGGGTCATGCAATTGGACAGGGCTGTGAGATGCACGGGCTGGGTTAATGGATTGGGTTAGTATTGGTTAAATGGGCTAATGGCATTTTGGGTTGGTGGGATTATTGGGCTGATGGGATTGTTGGTTAAATCAAAACTAAGCTAATGCATGAAATTTGGTTTACAATAAAAAGAGGAGTTGTACCATTTTTTATTTTTTTATTTTTTATTTTCATTTCCATTTACCCGTATTACTTTTCCTAATTTTCCAAATTTTATAAAAGAAAATTAAATTTTAAATTTTTATGATTTTAATTTTTTGGTATTTTCTATTATTATTTTTCATATTTCATGCTTTATTTTCATTATTATCACTTTCTTATTTTTTATATTTTCTTAATTTTAAAATTTACTTAGACAAAATCAGGTGTTTACAATAAGGAGATCGATGGAGGAGAAGGTGGTATTTAGATGAGTTTTCTGATGTTCTTTGTGGGAAAGGAAATCTATGGTATTTATAAACACTAAAGATGTTAACTAAGACATTTTATTGGGACAATCTTTTAATTTTTAATTTTTCTTCTTTTGGTTTTATATTCGAAAGATCTTTCATGGCATTTAGAAAAAGATTTCTTTAATATAATGTATAAAGAAATATTTAATTTGTCAAAGATGGCAGAATAAAAATATTCATTCAAGAAAAAGAGATAAAGAAGTGTAAATTCATAAGAAAACAACTAAAATTTTATAGAAAAACTTTATGATATAGTATTTTTAGTCTACACAATGGATAGATATATTGAATATTTGATTAGAACACTCAGATTTATTTAACAATACCAATTAAATAGCATACCAATATATTTTAGGTTAATTATAGTTTATTATCTTATGGTGAAGCACCTTTATACACTACAAAAAGAAAAAGGCAGTTAGAGGTGGTCAAAATCCACCTCTAAATGAGGGAAATATGCCTCTGAATATTTTGAGGCGGAATTAGAAGAGGAAAAAATTTTGCATCTAAATAAGACGTTTCTACCAATTAGAGACAGCATTAGAGGAAGATTATTTCCGCCTAAAAAAGAATAAAAATTGCTTCTAAACTAACAAAAAAATGAGTCCCATTATATGATAGAGGCAGAATAAATCCACCTCTAAATTGAGGCGGATAAAGGCCACCTTAAAGTCCGCCTCTAAATTTGACTATAAACTAAGGAAATAGAGGTGGTTTTTTTTTTTTCTGTTTCTATTTCCCCCTCTGATTTCAAAAATGTGGGCCTTCCATGCCAAAATTTTCACTTTTCCCTCAGATTATTTCCTTCCATATTTATTCAGCAATCTATGTTGAAGGCACAGAAAGGAAAAAAAAAATAAATGCATTAAAAATAGTTAAAAGATAATTCAAATAAATACAATAGTACGTCATGAAAAAAGTTCAAATGTGAACACAATTTAATATTCTGCATAACTAGTATCCTCTATTCATCGTAATCATTATCTAAATCATCGCCCATATCATGGATGCTAGGTGAGTTAGTTGCAGTCAAGGGTTGAGCAAGAGAAGGAGGAGTTGGAGTAGGAACCGAAGGTTGATATGGACCGGCTTTAGTAGGAAAAGTAACCCTAAGGTGCTTGAAGAGAATATGCACCATTTGTTTGTTTTCCTTCAACTTCTTATACAAATGATTGATTGTTTGGTGTATGTTCTAAATCTCAGATTGGGAAGTATCTTGGTCAGCATTAGCAGAAAAATCCTTAGCATAATAAGTGGCCTGCTTCCCAAGGCCAAACACTCACCCTTTCTTATTGAGGCCCTAAGCACATCGAAGTATAATTGGTTTTCAGATGCAGTAGGAAGGCTAGGTGCAGTAGTGCCCCTCTCTACAAACACCTGTGAGCTCATCATCTCTTCCTTCTGCTTTATAAATTCTTCTTAAAAAAGCAAACTAAACCATAAGGTAGTTAAATTTGTAGCATTACACCAACAAGAGAAAAATTAAATGATACAATAGATCCAAGAGTACTTACAGCACACTATATAGTCTTTTTAGATACCCAAGCATCTTTTTTCTTGCACTACTTCATCTACGTGAATAGCTTAAATGGAGTTAGATCCCTCTACAATTCAACCTTTTGCATACAAACACCAAAGGAAGAAAATTAATTATTTGAGAGTACTTAAAGAGAAATGAAAAAGATTTTGAAGGCAATTACCAATCTCTTCTTGTGCTCTAAAGCCAGATATAGCAGCTGCCACTTTATCTGTCTGCTCAAAGTTAAGAGTTTATATAAAAAAGTATTAGCACAAAATTCACAATCATTAAGAATTGACTATAACTAAATAAGTTTGAATGGTTTATAATGTTTCTTACTCCAATTTCTCAATAGGCTTAAGCTGGTGTCAAAGAAGAAGGTCCAGCATCAGAGGGTGTGGTCGGGGTAGCTGGGGTTCTAGAGAATGGGGCTGATGTGAGGCTATGACTGAGGCTAGGATATGTGGCGTAGGTGAACAGGTGGGGACAGAGCCTGATTAGGGAATTGATGTAGTCAAGGAAGTATGTGGGGTGGATGTCCGTGAAGTAGATGGCACTAAATTGGCGCCTCCAGCATGGCCTATACCTCTTCCTTTTCCTTTTTCTCGACCTGCCACCTATGTACATACAATAAAACCATTGAAACAATAATTAGAGATAAAGAACAATTTTCATTTTTCAAATATGAAGAAATAGCATAAGTGTGAAATATAAAGAAACACAATTTGCAGAGATTTATCTAGCCTAGTTTACATGAAAGTCATAAACTAACAATTACAAGAAAAAAATTGACCTAATCAAAATCTGAATCTATGAACTCCCCCTCGGATTTAGTATCACTTGTTGTGGACAAATTTTCATCATCGTCTTCCCAGTTAGTTTCATCTAGTTAGAAACGATTAACTTCCTCAGGAACACATTCTCTATAAACTAGGCTTTGATCTAAAACATCATCAGTCACTGTTGGCGACAGTTGTGGTATCTTATCATCTTGGTATGGTTGATCCTCTTCATGAGTTGGTATATCTAGAGCAAAAACTGTACTTTAAGCCTTCGTCTTAATAACACATAACCACTCTAGGTTGTCTTCAGGATATGGAATGCAATAAACTTACACCACTTGTTAAGAAAGTTCAAAGGATCATATTATTTATACCTCCTTGATTCTTTTACCTCCACCAACCCATGATTGAAATCGGTCCTTGTGCCCTGATTAAAAGTAAGGTCAAACCAATCCCATTTAAACAAAACTAACTTCTTCAAGGGAAAATCAATATACTCTATTTCCATAATCTCCATTATTATCCCATAGAAATCATTTTTTGACATACCATAATTATTGCCTCGAACACATACATTATAATTGAAAGTTTTCATCTTTTCAGACCAAGTTTTTGTGTGAAATTTAAAATCATTGACATATTGTATGTTCCATATGTCAACCATGCGTAATGGACCCTAGGTCAAACTCTTTATAAGATCACCATGTACTGCATTTTCTGGATTACCCACCTAATATCAATAAAAGATCATATACTTAGACATTTATGATTCAATTGCTGAAAAATATGTGGACAACAATTAAAGAATGAACCTACTTAATTTTTAAACCATGAACTGAAGTTTGAGGAAATCTCCTTTTCAAGCTGTGCAGAAGTGACGTTAAGTATGAGTTTTCGCAGATAATCCGCATATATATTGTCGATGTTTTATCATTAATGATATGATAATATTTGTCAAGAACTATCAGTAACTAGATAAAAGGAACTTCGGAAGGGACTTACTTTAAGGCTGAACCTCAAGATAATTTTGAAGAACGTGAAGAATGGCAACTTCAAATTCCTTAACATCTAGTTGACATTTGGGCTTCAAATTTAAGAGAAAGCACTAAGGTAACTTAGAATAACACTAAAGTATCTTCTTTCACCCCATTTCAATTTTAAATTAATTTTTTTTCAATGCTATAAATAATACTAAAATATATCTAAGAATAACAATAAGGTAACTTCTGTCACATGTGAAATTTGAGTTTATGATGCTCCCAAAAACCCAATACATTGTGTTTATTGTAGGTGGGTGAGACTTAGTACAAGTTAGGTGGGATTTAGGACAAGTTTAATATTATAAGATAGTGGCAATGTCTTTATTGTAGGTGGGTGGGACTTAGCACAAGGTTGGTAAAATGTGAAAATTGAAGTTGAATGTGGTAGTTTGCAAACATTATAAACTAGCTTCTTAAATACCAGAATATGTACATGTCATTATGTTCAAATTCATTTGGTCCCATTTTTGAACAAAAGTAAGATGTTTATGTTTAATTCATAGCCCCTGAATTACTCCTAATTTGGCATTAAAAATATAATACTTGACTCCCACAAAAATTGCAACATGGTAGACAATCAATAGGTTTTTTTAATGCCTTTTGTGGGTTAGGGACTAAAAAAAAAGAATTTAAAGATATTAAATAAAAGAAGACCAGCCCTTCCCCGTCATTTCAAACTTTCAGAGAAAGCCCCAGAAGCTGCTTCCTTCCATTTCCAGCCACCAAACTTCTTCACCATCCATCTTTGGTTTCCTTACATACCAAATCGCCATTCTCTTCTCTAATCTCTCAACCTCCACTATTATTTTCTTTACCCATCCAACCAACTATAGCAACTTAACTTCCTTGGAATGTTTGCTATGCGTAGAGGCTCTAAATTACCATTTGTAGCAGCAAAAATCGTGAACCAACGAGAGGAGATGGGATTTCCGACAACCTGAATTTTTGTACAGTTTTGTGGTTAGGATTTCTCTTTTTTTTTTTCTCTATTCTTCATGCCCACAATCTTAGTTTTGGGGTTAGTGTTTCTTAGTTTGAAATTCATTTCAACAGGACTAGGAATTCAAAGCTTGCTTGCTTGCTTAAATCCATTGAGATATGGAAGGTTGGGGTTTAGTTGAGGATTATTAAAATTCATTTTGGTTTATCATGGTGTAGCATAAATTCTTCTGAGTGGCATTGTGCAATAAAGTCTTTGAAGTTAGTAAGTTGATTTGAAGTTTCCACCTTGACTATATATATGGAATCACTTGATTTTATGTTTATTATATTCTTAAAATTTTGTTAACTATTCTGTGAAACCAAGAGAAAATTGAAATTATGTTCTCTAATAGTCTTGGAGTCATATCATTCACCCTTACACTAAACTCTGATTTTTATGAGAATATTGCTATGAAAAAATGATCTTAGAATTTTTGGGAATAAAATTCTATTATGTGAAATTATGAATGTTCAATTATGTGATTGAATGAAAATTTTCTTATAGAAAAAGTATTATAAATTTATAATATTTTATTTGTGAGGAAATGGTAATAGTAGCTCAATGATAAGTGAAGTTTTGATGGATCCTTTGGCACTTCTATAGAGTAACCCTAGGTGCACGTAGCATTAGTTATCCATGGACTATTTATGGGAGGTATAAGGTAGGCTATTGGAACGGGCATGTGGTTAATTTATCCATGAGATTTCTCAGGATGCATGTGATACATTGTTCATGAGAGAGAGTTACCTATGAGAGGAACTATTGGATCCATCTACCCCTCATAAGCAGAAAATTGATTTAACTCCTCAAATTTTTGCGGTATGTATATTTTTATGACTTTCTTTCTCATTCTATATATATATATATATATACATTTTAATTCAATCAACTTTAGATAATTGTTTAAGAATTTTAATTACATCACTCGAACTTGTCTCTTTATGAAAAAAAAAAGAATTTGGTTTTCAAATTATAAAGTATTCTTGGTTATTCAGATCCAGAACCTTTCTTATTTACATTAATTTCCTTGTCTAATTCTTATATTTTTATAGCTGTCATGTGACTTATATGTGTAGCATTGGTAGGGAAATTCATCTCACCGAGTCTTCATGACTCACTCCTTTTCTTCTATATTTTTTTTTTCAGATTTAGCTACATGTGTTAAATCGCCTGAGCTCCATTTTTCGCTGAGCCTGTCGACTAGCTGTGGTGGGCATCCTTCTTATTAGTAGAGTGTTTTGAGAAAGCATGGGACATGTTGATTAGGAAGTGCATTGGATCATTTTGGTTTTTTAGTCATGTCATGTAGATATGAATTATTTTGATTAGTTGATATTATTATTTTTGTTTTGTGCCCTTGAGGCTATGGAACTCTATGTGGTGGAATTATCCAACCATTTTGGTTGTGGGTTATACCCTGGAATGCCCATCAACGGAAAGTTTGCCCAATTTTATGTAGAAATGACATGACAAATTTCCTATTTAAAATATATATCCTCGTGGACTTGGTTTATAAATTTACTTGAGTTTCCTTCTAGTTATTTTGAATGGTACTGCATGGAGTCATAGAGTAGGCTGGTAGGTTGCCAGGTGGCTTCCTACACGGTTATGCTCCTAGATTCGGAGCGTGACATTTTTCTTAGAGAACTTTCTTCTAACATCATTGACTACCAATAAACAAAAACAACTACCATGACCATGAACAAGTTCTCCACATAGTCCACTTTAGTAGAGGAATATGAAATTTGTGAACTATTTTATAAAGTAGGACTATGGTGCAACAAAAGAGCTGAACCTACTTAGTAATTGTTCTCACATGTAAATAGAGAGAAGTGGGAGAAGTTAAGGTATTGAGAAACTATAGTTTGAGAGTAAGTGAAGTAAATTAATGAAGATACATTGAAATGGTAGGTAGGTTAGGGTAATTACGCCTAGGGCATAAGCTTTAAAACTTGTCAAAATTACCAACATCCTATTTATTTTGGTCAACTTATTCAAAAGTGAACTTGAAACAGCTTCAAAACAAAGAAACATTAAAGTATGCATCTAAGCTAGATAATATGTGTTGCAAAATTAAGTAGTACCCTCAGTGAGAAGCTTTAAGCTCTAAGATCATAACTACAGCCCTATTGACTTTTCCTATTAACATTGCCATACACCTTTTCTACATCAATTTTGTATATGATTCCTACTTAACCCATATCAACCTTAAAAAAAACTCTTTAGCAATTAGATTAACATTTTCTGCCAATTCATTTGAAGGAAATAAACTCAATTATACAAAAGCTCCTAATTTCCATCAGTTTAGCTTAATTAGATTTTATCGAAATCAAATAAAATTCCAACCACAATTAGCATAGGAAAACAGTCTCAATATTCTCAGAAGTTCTTCAACAACAGTACAAAATTCATTCACCAAACTACAAATGTTGGACTATAATTTATTTCTTTAAAGCTCTTCTAAGTACTCATTTATATTCATTAAATTTAAAGCTTTTCTTTTACTTGGCTTTTCAATTTTTTTTTCAAAATATGATATTTCATATATGCGCTTACAATGTTTACTATTATCTGCATATTTGTTTAGGACTTATGGAAGTTGACTTTTGAAGTTTTTTCAATTACTGCCAACTACCAAGCAAGACACTGCCAACTACCAAGTAAGACAGTGGCACAAAATAATCTCTATCCAAGCATGTAGCTTCACAAAGAATATGGATTTAGTCAGATTTTTTTTTTAATCAACTAAAAGAATATGCTCAAGATTTTGTTTCCTCTTATTTGAGTGATTATTGAATAAGTGAACTTTATTATTAGTAATTTAGCAATATAGTGAACGAAAATTAGGTTAAGATTCAATTTAATGGTTTCAAATATCCCCTTTAGTTAAGCATAATTAGTCCAGCCTTGACCACTCTATGTAAAACCAAACAAGAAGAGTTCTAATACTCTAATAGTTAAATTGTCATTAAAATTAAAATCTAAATGTATTTAAATGAGGCATAATTCTCAATAACCCCTAGTAGTCTTTTGATTACTCATTGTGACAACTTGATTACTCCTGGCTGTGATTAGCCCAAAGCTACTGCATGATTAATTGTTGCAAAATAAGTTAAGAAAAAAAGAAGAAAGAAAAACCATAATTTTCTTTCTTCTTTTTGTAATGTTATAAGAGTCCATAGAATTCTACTTGTAAGATTAGTCAATCTCTTAAAATATAAGAGATAAATGTTACAAATCAGTCAGTCATAACATAAGGAATTGTCATTCTCTTAATCTCACACCATATATTGAATTTTGTATTAATAATATCAGACCAGCAATTGGCATTGTTGTCATAAAGAAGAAGATATTTTAGAAAAGTCCTTATATTATGAACAAATTAGGAGAAAATAGGTTGATTCATTTCTTACATGTCAAGATTTCCTAAGGTTCTTCATCAAGGTTGCTACATGTTAGTCTACTATCTCAATCTTAATGGAATTATCTGGCCCATTAGGAAGTTGTTGAATAGTTCCATTTAGCTCAGAAAGAGTAACTTTCAATTTTGACATGATAACATGTAGTTGGTTCAACCATTGAATGGTTCCATTCAGTTAAGTATTAGACTTGAAATTCGCTTCCACAAAACCAAACATGGGAGTTCTGCTAGTAGAACCATCATGTTTCAAAATGAAGATCTGCCAAAGAAGCCCAACAACATTGTATGACAGTACAAACTTTAGATTCATTTCAACACTCTATAATTTTTATTTTAGTCTTTTAAATATTAAATTAAGAGACATCTAATATTTATATTTGACATACTGATATTCAATATAATATAAAAATATTATTTTAGGTTGTATATCCTAGATATTAAGGATGTACGGATTGACACAACTTGTCATTGATAGGTTGCTAGTGTGTTAAATAACAAGGCAGTACAACCTAATACATGCACAAGACAAGTTGGCATAAGCATTAATAGCAACGTAAAAGATAGAACAAAATAAAGGGATTTGCATGTTTCATTGTACAAACTACACAACAGAACCCAATTTGGAGAACACAGACATTAGTCGAAAATAAAAGTTTCAATTCTCTATACTCCTTTTTTCTTTGAGCTCGACGTTCTCTATGCTTTTCTAGCCAACCATTATTAAGATTTCTTGACCACTAAACATAACACAAGTAAACCACCCCAAACAAGATGTATACTTATAGCGCAGAGAGCAAAGTTAGATAAATTATTGTATATTAGGTATATTATAATGTTAAAGAATGAAGAATGGTAAAATAATAAAATCTAGTGAGGAAAAAGAACCATAATATATTTGGTCTTACTCATTTAGAAATAGACGAATGCCTCATATAATGAATAATGGGAACCCCTTATGAGTGAGTACTTGAAATTATAGAAGTGAGTACCTGAAATTAGATAGTCAACAATGACTCATTGGGACGTCAGGGAGTGGCTACCAATGACTCGTTCACTACAAAAAAAAAAATATATTTTTTGACGGCTAAAAGCCATCATAAAAGAGAGAAATTTGTGAGAAAAGATAGATTTTGATGAATTTTTTGATGGATAATGTGTCGTCAAAATTTATGCTTGCCACAGACGGAGATTATGACAGATTTATGCCGTTACAAATTTTCTAACGGCCTGTTGCCATCAGAAATGGACGAATAGGGGCCATCACAATTTCAGACAGAATTAAACAGTTAGAATAGGTCGTCAGAAATTTGTTATACTTTTTGTCAACTTCTGAATGCTTGAGGCCATCAGGAATTAAAGAGAAAAATTTTAATTATTAATTTTGTTATTTTATAATTTTATAATTTTATAAAAACATAAAATTTTGTTTAAATTTAATTTTTTATTTATAGTATTTATTTTAATCAACTTACAATTTAAATATACAACATAAACAAATTAAGTATACTAGATCAATATTAATATTAAGAAGCTAATCAAAACAAAGTATATATTAGTAATTAATAATCATTTTGTACATCATCGTGCGATCAGGGGACAGGGGAAGGGAAAGGGGAGGGGGAGGTGGAGGGGGATTGGGGAGGGAAAGAATGAGCAATGCTACTTATTAGCTGCTTGAGCATATGCAGTTCTTGTTCCATCTGGTTCTGCTTCTGTTGGAATCGTTCTTCAAGTTCTTGTTTACTTCAGCTGGAATCGCTCTTCGAGGTCCTTCATTACATTAAACATTTCAGGTTCGTCTTGGTTGGCTCGTGGTGTATGACTTGATTTAGCCACATGCACCACACTAGCCTGAGAACTCGGCCCATAAATCTGCCCCTTCTTCTTCCCACCAATAGCTTCTATCCATAAATGGTTGTTATCGATAAGAGAACTTATTGAGTCCTGAGTATTGGCTTTGAGATCCTCAAAAGATTTCTGCATGAGTTAAATCATAATTAGTGAAAAGTAATTTGAAACACAATTAAAGATAAAATAATCTATAATATTAAAGTTTAATGAAATTTAAACTAACTTACATAGGTACTCTCAGCATATGAATTCGCCCAGCCCTTGGACTCATTGTACTGCATACGATGAAAGACCTCAGAAGCGTCAGGCTCCCTCCCCAACTCCTTTGCCTATAAACAATGGATTAAAGTGTTAGAATAATGAAAACGTAATTAATAAACTAAATTAAAGTTGTAAGTTAATAAAAACTTACGAGCTTCCTTGTATGGTCTGATACGGACATGGATCCACCTCGATGGGTAGCCGTGCCCTTATCCTTTAACCGATTTAGCTTGTTTCATTCTGATTGGGCCTTGAAATCTTCTTTAGTCTAAATTTTCCAAAGCTGCTCCTTGATTTCTTTTCCTAACCAGTTCCCACTCGTCTTCCCTTCCCGAATTACAACAAAACATGATCGTATGCTGATAAAGTACTTATTCTCCCATATCTTACGAATTTGATCATTATACTTTGGTCTCCAGGTACACTCTATCTGCATTTGAAACAATACAGTTAAAGTTAGTAATAATTAAAATTAAGTGAATTTCATAAGAACTTTGAAGTTTGTTTAGTACCTTAAATTGGTTCCACCATTGCTCCTTCACTTCTTCGGGAATTGAGGTGAAGTTAGTCCAAGGCCTTAAAAATGTGATTTGTAAATTCCCAAAATATAGTTAACGGTTGGTAGGCGCGGTGAAAAGCTGCAAAGAAAAAATTAACTTTGTTATAGGAACGAGTATTAGAATTATTAGATAAACAATATTTACCAAATATTAAAATGGCCATAGGAGGACCCCACAGCACCGGAGGTTGCTGTTTCTATTATTGCTACAGCTACAGTAGGTGTGTTGGATCCAATTTCGAGATGTGCTAAATCTGGCCTCGACGCAGAAGGTGTAGCAACAGCTTTCCCTTTGCACTTCTTGCTCGAGGGCCTAGATTCATATCCACGACCTGCCATTAACTAATCTACAGAGATACTGGAGTCAATTAAGATAATTTTGGTTTTTAATTACACTGCTTTTGAAAAAGGGTCATTCAAAATGATTAAGACCTTTACATGGCAATAATTTTCCTATGGCATTTTTAAAAAAAATAAAAATTCGTTATAAAAAAAATTCTTTCAAATAGCCAAATATTATAATAGGATCAGACTAAAATACATAGCAACTATGTTTGGATTCTGATGATACTTACTACTTTTATAGACTTAGCAGCTTTTTAGATTAATTAACTAGAAGGTATATTTTTTTTATAAATACATATATCTTTTTCTACATGCTTATAGTGATTGCTATCCAATCTTGAAGAACTCTAATCATGGGTTGGGGAGGTTATTATGCTGTTATCAATGACCACTCAGGGCATAGTAACTTAGGACCTTCCTAAGCATTATCTTAGAAAGGTTTCCACTAAGCTTGAGTTTTTGGCAGAATTAGAGGCACCTATACAATACCACTTGTACTCTTCTTCACTCCAAGGTATATCATATATCCTTAACACCAAGTTAGTAGGGTAAGGCAAACTACCTTTTCTTAATGGTTGTTGTCTAGTTGGTATTTACATTATGACCTAACCATCTTGCAAAAGAATTGCAATAATAGGCA
>JASKGM010027242.1:0-20854 GCA_034509205.1 Ceratonia siliqua | reverse complement strand
CTCATGGGTAACTTTCGATAGCCCCAAAAATTTTATCTTTCTTTTTTCTTTATATTAAAAAAAAAAAGTAATGCTAATTGTATTTGTAAGTGGAACTAACAACATATTGAAAAATCAATTAGTGACAAAATATGCATTATGGCACAACATGAAGTAAAGTATTGGCATGATTTTCTCCTCATTGAGGTGGAAAACAATACTTACATTAATTTTCTTATTTATAATTATAATCATTATCCTTGTTAGTGTTTCGAAAAATATGTGATAACTCTGTTTATAATTCTTAGAAATCTTTGCCAAATTTTTTTTTATGTTGTAATATGGTTTTTTAAAAGTCAAAACAATTATTTTGCCCATGTATAACGTGAAAAAATAGAGCTAATTTTTGTTGTTTAAAAATGGTAGCAATTTCAAGAATTAAAAGGCTGAGTAGCATTTTTATAATTATTTCAGGGGCAGCATCCTAATCTTTTCACAAAAAAACATATCCCCCACCCCCCCTTTTTCATTTTTTTCACATTCTCTCTTCATTCTAAGCTATTCTTACAACATTATCTCAAAACTTCATGAATTCTTTCTTAAGCCCCTGTTTTGTTGCTTTCTTGTTTTTGGGACAAAATTTTGATCTTTTCGGCCTTAGCTTATGAGATAGAAACCCATATATGTTTTTCTTCATTCTCTAGCTTGTGGGTAAGTTTCTATATTTTAATTTATGATATTCTAAGTTCAATCTATGTCTTAGAAAATATTATGAAGCGTTGTAGGACTCGATAATAAGTTAGAGTATATTTACAGCTAGATTTTTTGATATAATGAGGATTTTAAAATTTTTTATATATGTGAGTTAAGTAAAAATTTTCGTATGATGATGTTTTAAGATTTTTTCTTTTCCCATGATATTACAAACATTGAAGACTATGTCCTATGCTACTGTATAACTTCTAGAGGTCAGTTCATATTCCACTCTTTGTATTTTCGGAGTTATTTATAATATGTTTTCTACATATCTATCATTAATATTAATTTATTGATAATTCATGGATTTATAATAATGATTCTTATGAGCTATGATACGTCTAGAAATATATTCAATAAGTTAGAAATTGAAAAGCATGCACATCATTTTTATCAAATTTCTTCTGTTGATGGAAGACATGTATATTAAAAAATAATCTTGATGAGTTAAAATCTATTTTAAATATTATTACCAAGAAAGATTCATAATTAATATACTTTTATATGAAAATTATGTTTTGAAAGTACATATGTTATTAACCCTGTGAGAGCAACTAATTTGATATTTGAAATTATTTGCGCTCATTCCAAGCGTGGTAATATTATATGTCAAGTGAGAATTTTGGATCATAAATGATCTATGATATATTCAAATTTCTTCATATAATATATTCGGTGCCTACTTTTTAAGATACATACATTTCAGTTTTAGATGGCTATTGTGATATACAGTACTGCATGTTATGATATTGTTCTTTCGAGTGATACCCAGACTCCCAAAGTAATTTGAAATTAAATTATTGCTTGAAAATATCAATGTTTTAAAAATTGAATCGGTTATTGAATTGACGAATGTATGCTGTTCATGGTTTACCAGTCTTGTGATAGAACCACCGTCAGATCAATAATAATTTTTTTATATTAATAACACTATATATTAATGATTTAGTATAAGAAAATTAATAATTTAAACTCAATTTTATGGTATGGACGCTTAGGACCTCTCCCTATATGCCTTGTGGTAATGATTCAAAATATGAAAATAATTAAATAATACATATTAATATATATAAAATATAATTGAATCGCTTAAATATGCATAAAATAAGTTTAGAATGATAAAGAACTATATTAAAAAAGGTCAACACAATATTGTTTTAAAATATTCATAAAAAAGGTTACCAAAATGATATTGTTTTAGCAAAAGAAATGAAAATAAGAAGAAGAAAAAAATCAATGAACTGATCCAATTCAGTGGTTTTTGGTTGGTTCATTGGTTTTTTGTTGGCCAGCTTTTGGGGGTCAAATAGACCGATTCTCAGTTTTTCTGGTCCATCCATCGGGTCCAATTTTTTGATCAATTTGAAAATATGTTAGGGCTCATGAAATATTTCTGAATTTGAAATTAATTACTCTTTATATTGACTAAGTTGCTTTCATTTCTTGCAATCTTTTAAAGAAATTGTTCTATTGTAATATTTGTATTAACTTTTATTTTATTTTTATATCCATTTAATAAGTATATACAAATCATCACTTTCATTTCTTCGTATTTTTCAGCTTTAAGATGAATCCCACCAGATAGCGAGGCAAGCAAATCTCGTGGAATCAAGGTCGTTGGTAGTGGACATAGGAATCTTTTTTTTGGGCTTGTATTTTGAACTAGTTATGTTCCTTGTGTTATGTGTTGGAGGAGTTGAGCTCCTAGAATGTTTTTGTGACTTCGTATATATTTGTGGAAATCAATTAAATCTTCCATTCTGGATATAGACTAACTTTAAAATTTGGTTTTGCTCCTATATAGGACAAACTTTAAAATATTAGTAAATTTATATACATTTTGATTTAATAGATTTTTGTAAATTGTGTTTATATTTTGGAATGTGTAGTCTGAGCTTAGAAGGTCGAGGTTTCACCTTGTCCCCTTGCTGATTATGCCCAAACTAGTTCGCAGTGATGCAATATAGCTTAAGCTGTCGGTCCCATAGAAAGTCGAAAGAAACACTACAAGGTATCACTTGATAGAAAATATTAAATGGCAAAATGATGAAATTATAGAACGAAAATTAAAATCTATCTAAAAGGCATAACTAAATTGGAATTAGAATAGGATAAAGAGACAAGCAAAGGTTTGGGTTTTCATTGATTTGGATCCAGCACCTTGATTTTTGTTCCTAATACAATTTAGATACTAAACTAGGAATTATAGCACCGAATTCCTAATTGGAAGATATAGCAATTAAATCCCTTAATTTCTTAAAATCAAGTCTAGGGTTAATTTCCCCCTTCTCAAAACATGGGTTTCATCTATGAAAATCATACCTAACGATGACACTGTTAAGAAAGAAACAATAATGCAGCAGGAGATCACATTTATAGCATGAAAGCCCTTTTATTTGAGTCACAACTAAGCATTCATAATCCTATAATACAGCAGCATAGCAAGATTTAACTTATTGTCTCAATTTATTCCTAATCAAATAGAGAATTTAATCCAAGAGTTGTAAACAATAAAACTCAAAATATGAATTAAAACATTGTCATGGGGTTTCACCAATTAACTTCTACCCTAAGCTTTACCTACGGGTTAACCAAGCATGTTTATTGACAAACCCTAAATTCAGGGCATGTACTGGCATAAGAGACTACTATAAAGTAGCATCCTACAAGCTTGAACAATACTTTTATGCAGACTTTAAATTTGAATTCAAGTATAGGACTTAAGGGTCACCCAACCATGCAATAAACATAAAGAGATAAAGTAAAAACATTGACAGAGCTTCCCTGAAATATTGACATCCTAGGCGTACAAACAATAACGAGAAAGGTGGACGAGCCCACCATAACATAAACCGGGCCTCCATGGCCAAAACACAATGACCATCAACATTACTGGAATTAACAATGTGTATAAATCAAGTGATGCAAGACTCTGAACCAACATAAACATTACACCAATTCGAACCAAAACTATGCAGCATCCTAATCTAACTGTCCAAGAACTTCAAAGGTTTGCTTCATTTGTCCTCCAAGGAAGCTTTCTATAAAATTGAGAATTTGCATGTGGGAAACCTACCAAATTTACCTAGGAGAAAAATAAAGGGGTGAGTCATAAAGCCTTAGTGAGGAGTAAACCCATATTCAAGGGTACATGTTTGAAAATAAGACAATACATACTTTTTCACAACATGACGGCCGAAAAAGGCACATCATCATGACTTTAAAGCGACAAAAGGGAAAAACACGGATATTAAAATAATAGAGTCACCACCAATTAATTAGAAGGATAATTGGAATCCTTTAAAAACCAAGCACTGGCCCTTGAAACCAGAGCAAAGGTTCATGAGTCAAATTACGCATGAGGAAAGTGTTGAGCACTTCACAATGTCCATCCCTAAGGATGGTTACCCTAGATCTTTTGTGCTTAATTATATTTTAATTACCCCTTTTTTATTAACATGATGATGAAAAGATGAAACAAAAAAGAACCGGACATGCTTTACTTGGTAAGTGCCTATGTACCCCAAAAGGGATGAAGGTCCACATAGTTCAAGATTGTTGTTCATGAAATTATAACATGCAAATGCAAGTGCATGCTATCATGACAAGTAATATAAAGTGAGTGAGTTATCATTCCCATGAAGAGCTGTACTAATTCATTAGTACTAAAATCATTTTCTCTAATTTTAATCAAACCAATAATTAATGATATTATCTAATTAAACTAATTAAACCAATCCTAATTATAAATGCAAGAAGACTATAGATGAAACGTTTGCTAATTGGAAAAGCCTAAGACTACAATTCCCCCCCCCCCCACACTTCATCAAACTTAAGTCTCTCCTTAATAAATCCAGTTAATTATCTCAATTACCAGTCAAGGGTTCTTAATTATCTAAGTATCTCTCCCAAGAGTAAATGGACATACCCCCAATTAAAATTACCCTATATTCTTAGGAGCAATCTCTAATCTAGGGATTCATTAAGTTTAATTCCTTAATTAATGACTGTATGTGTTAGACATGTATATTCTTATCCTGTACAATCTCATCGCTTTCACTAAATGATCACACATCCCTCAATTCAAGGAAAAAACCCAAATCCCTTTTCCAAAGCACCTAGGATTCCCTAAATCAATCTAATATGTGGCTAGTAGAATAAAAGCATTAAACACATAATAGAGAAAGTAATTGAATATTAAAATTGAAATTTATTGAGACTCAAATCAATTCAAGATTCCATGTGAAGGAGTTGTAAACCCAATAGTCAAACCTACAATCAACATTGAAATTCTAAAGGGAATAAGTTAAAAGAATTAGAAATAAAATGATAAGAAGCCCAAACAAATTCCTGATCTCCTATCTTCTCACCTCCAAGACTCCTTAAATGCTGTAAAATGTTGCCTCTTACGTAGCTCTTATTTCTCTAGGTCAAAATATCATTTTTCTAGTGAATTTATAGCTATTTATAACAATTTAATGCATACTAGCCGTGCCCTTAGCTTCCTAGTACCGTGGCCTTGAAGGCTGGAAACTGTCCTAAAAATTAATTACTATTGCCATGGATCTGAGGAGTGGGTGCTTCAGCTCTGGCCTCTTGGGTCCTTGGGCGCTGTGGCCCCATCTTCCGAGTGCTACGGCTCTAGCATGTCATTTTCGTGCTATAGCTTTAGCTGATGGATGTTTTAGTTCCATGTTTTCTATCACTTTAGATCATCCAGAAATTATATTTTGGAGTTAAGCCCTTCTTAAAAGTTGTAGATACATATCTCAGCTTCCCAAAGCACCTAAGTTTGATAAATTTTGACTTCTATAACTTTAGATACAAGCTGAAAATGAGAACAAAGTCTTAGTTAAAAATGTGTTTCTTGACAGTTGCTACTTCTGTTTTTGTAACATTTGGACTTCAAAATGGCCAAACTGGTTTTGATCTCTCAATGAAAGTTATAGGTTATTGTCTTAGCCTTCCAACAAACTAAAGAATACTATAAATTAAGGTTTTTAGATCCATTTATTACACAAAACCCAGACAGTGTTCAGGGTTGCTTAACCAGCTCAATATGAATTTCATCACTAAGCCTAAACCAAATTATGCTTATTCAAGTCAGCATTATTTCAACCTAAAATCACAATTAAACACCTGTAAAATATCAATAATTCTTAAGGATTAAATATATTTAAAATTCACTTGAAATTCTAGACAAAAGGGCTAAAGATATACAAAATACTCTAAAATAAAGCAATTAATTCAAGAAAATGTGTGGAATAAATTCTCTCATCAAATACCCCTAAACTTGAGTGTTTGCTTGTCCTTAAGCAAAATAAGACAAGAATGCATAATTCACTTTAGCAACCACATTTGCATGCTCAAGACAGATTTCACAATTTGTTATCTCATGGATGCACACATTATAGAGTCAAAGACAATTCCAAATATTATATATCTTGAACTCTTGGTTTAAAATTACTTACACCACTCAATACCTCTTGAAGTGTGTGTGTGATACATTAATTAAGCATGCCACTTTGATTCATTCATAAACACTGAGTAAATCATGCAAGAATTCTTAAGCAAAGGTAGTAATATATCTCAATAGGCTTGTTTTTCATATCACTCTCCACTAATGTAGACAAGATACATTACCAAAGATCAAAAGGTCTGTATTAAGCTTGTAATGTAAGGCTAGGGTGAAGGGTATGATGAAAAGTTAAATTTAGGCTCATTCACTCTAAGTACATGAGTCATTCTCACTCTTTGATGTAAAACATACTTTTTTCTCCAACTACCACCTTTTTCTTGTTTTCTGCAACATATATTTTTCTTTTCTTTACTTTGAGTCACTACCCCCAAACTTACTTATTTTCATTTTAACCAATCATTCAATCAAGATAATATTCATCACAAATCTTTAACTCTACTCGAATGGCATCAAATATCATTATTGACTCAGTACCTATACTTGAACATTCAATGTGATTGCAAAAAGCTACTTAGGCATAAAAATGTGGCTCAAGCAAAAATTTTCTACATCGGTACATAAAACAAATTTTCTTTCCTTACCCCCAAACTTAAAATAAACATTGTCCCCAATGTTTCAACATAAAACATAATAGAGATAGAGAGGAAGGAAACTCCTTGAATGGAAGCAATGAAAGCAGCAACACGGTTGTCCATCCACAACTTTATTAAAAACAAAAGAAAATTGATTAAAAAAATAGAATAACATAAATTGCTTAGGTTGCCTCCTAATAAGTACTTGGTTTATAGTCAACAGCCTGACTTTCTCAGTGCTCGGTCTGGTTCGGGCATGCTGGTGGATAGTTTTCCACCAACCATGGACGGTTTAACATGATAATTCTCACTCACATCAAGTTTTCCAAAATCATGCTTTGTCACCCAAGAAGAATGATCAAGAGAGTGCAAAGGGTAATTATCCACACAAACATTGTCAACACCATATTCTATTGTCTTCACCTCACAACATTTTTCAGATTCATTAAGGAGTTTCATAGCTTTAAAAACTTTGAAAGTTACCTCCTGGTCTTGAACTCTCATAGTAAGTTCACCTTTTTCCACATCAATGAGAGTTTTGGTAGTGGCTAGGAATGGTCTCCCTAAGATGACTGGGACATATTAGTCTTCCTGCATATCCAAAACTATAAAGTTTGCAGGGAATATGAATTTATCTACTTTTACCAAAACATTTTCCACAATTCCCTTAGGATAAGTGAGTGATATATTCGCTAGTTGCAAAGTTACATCCATAGGCTTTGCTTCAGTCAACCCTAATTTTTGGTAAATTGATAATGGCATCAAGTTGATGCAAGCTCCTAAGTCACACAATTCCTTACCAAAAAATTGGTTGCTAATTGTGCACAAAATGTTGAAACTTCCAAGGTCCTTAAGTTTAGGAGGTAGTTTCTTTTGGAGGATGGCACTACATTCCTCAGTGAAAGCTACTGTCTCATGGTCCTTTAATTTTCGCTTCCTAGAAAATATTTTCTTCATGAACTTAACATAGCTAGGCATCTGTTCCAAAGCATATACGAAGGGGATATTGATATGAAGCTTTTTAAATACCTCCCAAAATTTAGAAAATTATGCATCAAATTTCTTTTTTTGAACTCTTTGAGGAATGGTGGTAGAGGGGTAATGGCTGTGATCTTATCTTCAGGTTTACCTTCAGACTCAATGTCAAGCTTTTGGTTGTCACTCACTTCCAATTCAGTTTCTTTCCCTCTAAATTCTTGAGATAATATTGGTTTTCTCTCTACCTCAATAACACTATACCACAACTTAATGTTACTGCCATGCAGTGCTTAAATGACTCATTCCTAAGATTAATCTGTGTTACTAGGCAAAGTATCCTATGTTCTGTTGTTCAAATTAGCAGCTAACTAACCAACTAAATCTCAAGATTTTTTATGGATGCACCCTGACTCTGTAACTATGTTCTAGTTTCCTGGAGTTGATTTCTAGTTTTGGTCATGAAGTGACTAGTGTTATTAGCCAATTGCATTATTACTTCCTCTAAGGAAGACTTCTTCTCTTGATTAGGTGTATGTGATACTATCTAAGGCTGAAAACCTGGTAAATGGTTTGGCTTCATGCCCTGTAGTGATCCTGGATTATTACCCATTGAGAAGTTTAGGTGGTTCCTCTACCCCGAATTATAGTTACTCGAGTAGAGGTTATTCTGTTATCGATTTGAATTATAGTTACATGATTGTTACTGACATACTGTACCGACTCAGAACCCCACATAACTCAAAGATGACCAGAGGACTATGCCCTTTTGACCCACCAAACTCTCTATTTTCTTGGTTAAAGTAGCAACCTGAGCTGCTAAGGCTATATTGGTATGAAGGTCATGAATGCCTACTGCCTTTCAAGTTATGGACTTCTTAATAGGCCACTGGTAATTATTGGCAGCCATCTTTTCTAGTAGGTCATATGCTTCATTCGTTGATTTGGCTAAAAGTGCAACACTTATTGTGAAATCTATGTTGGACCTCAAGTAACCATTCAGGCCATTGTAGAATATTTCTATTTACAGCTACTTTTACACGATTTGGGTATTTCTTTAAAAGGCCCTTTTTCCCGAGCCTCATATAAGGTTTCCTGATCTAGCTGCTCGAATAAGGTGATTTCGTTCCTTAATTTGGCTCTCCTAGCTAGTGAAAAATGTTTGGTCAAGAATTTTCAGGCTAACTTCCCATAGAGCCAATTGGTAGGGAGTCTAGCCAATCCTTTGCTTTATTCCATAGTGAGAATGGGAAAAGCCTCAGTCTAATGGCTTCAATAGAGACCCCGTTATTCTTGAGGGAGTCACACAAATCTAGCAAAGTCTAGATAACTTTATGTGGATCTTCATATGCTAACCCTCCAAACTACAGTATTGTTTGAAGCATTTGAATAATAGCCGGCTTGATTTCAAAATTATTTACATTAATAATTGGCTGGATAATACTCGATTGAGCTTCATCTAGTTGAGGTAAAGAGTAATCTTGAATAGCCTTTTCCTTCTTTGGTACCAAATCCAATAGAGGTTGTTAATTACCTACCATTGTCTAAACTCTCTATTTTCTATTTCTTCTACAAGTTCTTTCAATTTCTAGATCAAACAAGAGAGTCTCTTGCTTGTTGCATTATGCATGCAACAATTTAGAGTACCTGAAAAATGAAAAAAGAGCTTGAGTTAGAATTGAGAAATTAATCTTAATATTAACAAAAATAATAAAACAGTTCATCGGTAATGACGCCAAAAACTTGTTTGTGAAATTATAACTATGCAAACGCAAGTGTACACTATCGTGACAAGTAATATAGAGTGAGTGAGTTATCATTCCCACGAGGACCTATACTAATTCATTAAGTACTAAAATCATTTTTCCCAATTTTAATTAAACTACTAATTAATGAGATTAACTAATTAAACTAATTAAAGTAATCTTAATTATAAATGCAAAAAGACTAGAGATGAAAAGTTTGCTAATTGGAAAACCTAGGGCTATAATTTTTCCCCCACACTTCATCAAACTTAATTCTATCCCAAATAAATCTAGTTAATTATCTGAATTACCAGTCAAGGGTTCTTAATTATCTAAGTCTCTCTCCCAAGACTAAATGGACATACCCTCAATTAAAATTACCTTATATTCCTATGAGCAATCTTTAATATAGGGATTCATTAAATTTAATTCCCTAATTAACGACTGTATATGTTGCACAGGCATATTCCTATCCACTACACTCACCGCTTTTCCTAAATGACCACACACCCCTCAAATAATGGAAAATCCCTAAATCCATTTTCAAAATCAACTAGGGTTCCCTAAATCAATATAATCTATGTCTAGTAGATTAAAGGCATTAAACATAGAATATAAGAAGTAATTAAAGATTAAAACTGAAATTTATTGAGACTCAAATCAATTCATGGTTCTATGTGGGTTTTAAATTGTAATCCTTGAAGAAGAATCTACTCCATTAAAGGAGTTGTAAACACAATAGTCAAACCTATAATTAACATTGAAATTCTAAAGGAAAGAAGCTAAGAGAGTTATAAATAAAATGATAAGAAGCCCAAATGAATTCCTGATGTCTTATCTTCTCACCTTCAAGACTCCTTAACTACTGTAGAATGTTGCCTCCAACTTAGCTCTCCTTTCTCTAGATCAAAAGATTCATTTTCTAATGAATTTACAGATATTTATAGCAATTTAACGCAAACGAGCCACTGCCTTAGCTTCCCAATGGCCTTGAAGGTTGGAATCTATCCTAAAAATTAGCCACTAACACTACGACTCTGAGGAGTGGGCTCTACAACTTTGGCTTCTCTGGTCGTTGGGTGTTGTGGCCCTAACTTCCTAGTGCTACAACTCTAACGCATTGTTTTGGTGTTACGGTTTCAGTTGATGGACGCTATAGTTCCATATTCTTTGGCACTTTAGAGCATCTAAACATCATATTTTGGAGTTAAGCCTACATGAAAGTTATAGGTCATTTTCTTAGCTTTCTAACAAGCTAAAGAATACTATAAATCAAGGCTTATAGCTTTATTTATTACTCTAAACCCATACAGTGTTCAGGGTTGCTTAACCAGCTCAACATGAATTTCATCTCTAAGTCTAAACCAAATTATGCTTCTTTAAATCAGCCTCATTTCAACCTAAAATCACAATTAAACACCTGCAAAATATCAAGAATTCCTAAGGATTAAATATATGTAAAATTCAATTGAAATTCTAGACAAAAGGGTTAAAGACATACAAAAACAATAAAATAATGCAATTAAGACAAGAAAATGTATGGAATAAATTCTCTCATCAATTGTTTTGATGAGAAATTGACTAAGAAGGATATATAATCACTTTCCTATGGATGGTAGGGCATTAGAGGAGAATGAACCTCCACTTAAGGCCTATGAAAATTAAGACTCGAGGGGAAGATGAACCTCCACTTAAATTCTAGAAATATTAGGACTATAGAGGAGAATAAACATCCACTTAAAGTCCAGAGATGCTAGAATTTTTGGAGAGAATAGACCTTCAGTAAAAGCTTCTAAGAATTATGACTCTAAGGGAAGATGGACTTCCACTTAAAGCCTAAAGGGGCTAGAACTTTTGGGAGAATAGACTTCCACTAAAAGCCTTTAAGAATTATGTCTCTAGTATAAAATAGATTTTCACTTAAACCCTAGACGTGCTAGAACTTTTGGGGAGAATAAACCTCTCCTAAAATCCTATAGGAAGTAAAGTGATCCTTGGAATCACAATTGGAGGGACAAACAAATTGATATTTAAGAATAAAAGAATATTTTAATTTCAAAATTGCCTTTATTTTCATAATTTTGGCCTACAGAACCTTTTCTTTAAAATACATATCAAAGGGGGCTTTTGGAACCCAAAGTTCAAAAAATGCTTTCTTTGAGCCTAAGAAGCCACGGTTCCATGGGTTTTTGAAACTCAATTTTAATTTCCTATTAAAAACATCTTGTTTAAAGAAGGATTTAGGTTTGGAATCCACTGATTTGCAAATGGTTTTCAAAATAAATAAGACTCCAAAACATTCATTTTTTTTATTTTTAACATATTGAAAACTCATTTAATTTATTTTCTAAGAAAAAGTATGGCTAAATTGTAGTTTGGTCCCTCTAGTTTGTAAAGGTTGTAATTTTGGTCCCTCTACTTTCAGCCTGAACAATTTGGTTCCCATAGTTCCATAAAAGTTGTACTTTTGGTCCATTTGTTAACTTTTCATACAATTTTTAACAAAAATGTTGATGTGGCCCTTCAAAAATGCCAACTAAACTGCAAAATGACATATCATCCATTAAAAATGACACATCAACCCTCTACATAACCCCATTGCCACATCAGTCCAATCCCTAAATTTCCCTCCCCCCTCTAAAAATGAGCAGCCATTCATTAAGTTCAATATTTTTGGTTCATGCCTACGTTGCTTCAGATTCACACATGGCTGGCATTGTTCATCGACACTTCCATCTCTGGCGTTGTTACTTTCCTGGTGAGTGTCCGCCCTAGCGAGAGTCCCCTTGGTCGAGTTTTGTTTTCATTGGCGCTTTCTAGTTTTAGGTTTATGTTAGGTGCTTTGCAATGAGTGATGGGAGAATCATGAATTGATTTAAGTTACACTAGTACAAAAGCCTATTAAGTTATGTTTTACTAAATAAAAAAGGCAGGTGGGTGAGCAGAATCTGCTTGGAATTTTTAGAGGAAATTACCAGATCATCAGCATAGTGGAGAGACTTAAATATAAGGTTTGGTTATGACTTTTTGAGAGCCTAGTTGTTTAACTGTTGTATGAATTGAATTCAACAATATTTCATTTTTCTTAATTCCATTAGTTTTCCAATATGGTTTAGTTATCACTTATTGGTAGATATGCAATTTGATGATGTTGTGTCTTATTAATAATATGCACTAGGTGAATGGCTGTCTCTCATAAATTTGTTTGACTTAACTGTAGATATACAATTGGTAGATATACATTTTTGCCTTTTTTTTAATTTTTATTTGTAATTATGTACTAAGCCATTAAATGTCTCATATTAGTATTTTTATTTCAATCTTTTATTTACTATAATTAAATGATGATTTTGTTTCCTTTTTGAACGTAGAATTCTTAAGTTTGATTACCTAATAAAGGGGAAGGATCCCCCTCCCCTAATTTTTTAGTCAAAAAAAGGAGCAGGGATTTGCATTGTGATGTTTAGGATCTACAATGTAAAATTGGGGGATCATGTCAGTCTTAGAAAGGAGCTGGCAGTATAACTTGTCAAAATATTGACATGCTAAAGTATCATTAGTTGAAAAATAATTTAATTTTGCTTTGTTTTTGTGGTTATCATAATGCTTCCCTCAGTAAGTGAATATGTGCAAACATGAACTTCCCCCTTTTTTACTATGCACAATTGAATGCATTAAAAATTATAAAAAATAGGTGCAAAATCATATGCATGAACATCATGCACTAACAACCCAATATAGACAATAATGCACACAAAGAACACAAACTTGAAATAATGCAAAGAAACTGATGTATCATAAAGGAAGGTACCATGTGAAAATTATTGTAAACCCTCAATTTTTTTTACCAAACAAAATTCAATAACAAAGCTGGCATCCTTAAGGCAAACCATATATGTAAATATAAGTGACTCAAACAACCTCAATTCAACTAGGAAAAGCAACCCAAACTTTAAGACTCAAGTACACATGAACTAGAATAACTAATCCAACTAGGTTTAAGATATCCCAATACCTAAGCAACTGGATTCTAAAATCCTAAGTGAATAATGAATCAGCCCTAAATTATGAAGTGTAAATTCATCATAAATTAATACAATAACCGTAATTATCATTTCGTCATACTACATTAGAAAGACTTGCAATAAATATTCTGAATAAAACCACATTAATCAATAGTGGGTACCAAAAAGAGATATCCAATAGTTAGAACATTCTTGATTCAATCTGTCATAACTTTTATCAACATTGACTTCAAAACTACCATAATTGCTTAAATGGATCAAGTGAACAAGTTACTCTATCTAAAAAAGCCTGCATAACAATAAGTTTGCAATCAAATATGCTCTAAAATGAAGTTATGAGTAAAACTAATAATGCAAAAATGATGTCTAGCCATTCATACTACAAGTTTAGACCATGTGACAAACCTGGGTACCTTCGATGCAGACTTGTAAGAAGCAGCTTTCAGTAGATTAACAAACATGTACACTTACATCAACAAGCATTGCATGTAAAGCATTAAAATGGACAAGACAAAAAGAATGTATCCTAGAAGAGCTATAGGAGGAATTCAAAATTCATGGACAGTAGCAAGGTAAGCATCGAAAAAAGCTTGCAAGTCATCACTATAGATGGTTCACCCAGTCAGTATATTAATGTCAACAAGGAAATATCAACCAAAAAGAAATAAACATGTATTTTTGGCCCAAATTACAAAGCCATTAAATCTACAACTCTTATTGCTCACCCATTCTCAAATGTGGGAGCATACATAAGCTCAAACTTCAAAATAGCAGCATTTATCAGTAAACCCTGCAATTAAGAGCCATAAAAAATAGTTCGACATGATTGTAGCATTAAATTATAAAAGGAAGAACAATGAAGAATATAAGTAATATGTTATTTACATTTTCACAAAAGTTGAAGTTATTTTTAATCTTAGCTATTCTAGAGCTCCTCTTAACTATGGAAGCAAACTACTGTGCATTTGTCAAAAACTAACTTTTACTCTAATGTCATCTAGTATGTTACTAGAACATTTAAATGTGAAGATCAAAAAATGGCTTCTATTCCCTTATTTTGCCAAGTTTTATTTTTTGGGCCTATAGGATTATAGGTAGACACTTAATTCTGATCTACCTTAACACCTAATAATTTCTATTTGCTAATAGACAGTAATTGGATATATACTTGCAGCAAGTTAGTGTTGTCCAGCATATTGATGCTAATGATAGTGATTAATTCCTTGCACTTAAAGTTGACAAGGAAATGTCTTAAAGCATATTTTGTTTAAAGTCTATCTATTATTAGTTAATTTGATCACTATTTACATTCATCTAATAACCATGGTTAAACTTGCTCTGAATCTCTCTTTGACCACTAGCTAATTGTGGATAGTTTTAAGCAAAACATCAGTAACAACATCAAAATAAGGCTATCTGCTGGATCTTCTATAGCTGTTGATATTCATGGTAATCCAGATTCAGTAAGGGTTCCCTCACAAACTCCTAAAATGATAGAAAGTGAACAAAGTTATCTTTCACTGACATCTGGACTTATGTCAACAACTAATGGATTACTAGATAATGTGATTCTTGTTACAGCTAATAGATTACCATATGATGTCATTTCTGCAACATCTAATGGATTACTAGATAATGTCACTTTTGCAACAACTAATGGAGAACCAGATAATTTAATTGCTATGAATAAGAATATGAAGCTATGTAAAACAACCACTTTCAGGCTTGTAGTTATGAAAAAGTTTCATTCAATGTAAATGCATCCCAAGGCCATAACCTTTATTGTGGAGTCCATTCAATGTGTAGCAAAAGATCTGTACATGGAAAATAAATTAACTCAGATTTAGAGATGAAAAGTAGGGGGTATCCCATGAAGGTCATGATCATGGAACTGAAGATACATACTTGATATTTTGATAAGATTGGATTAAATGGTTTAAAGTTTAAACATCTTTGGCTCTACTTTTATGGTCAATTTGATTTAACAAGACTTGAAGCTCTTCAACCCTCATAAATGCAAGTTGCCTATTTTTCTTGTCATAAGTTATTAGCTTAGTATGTTTAATGCAACCTCGGTTTCTCGAGGGTGCCCTTAAATCATTCAACTTATTAATGTATCTTAGCATGTCACATTTATGGCATACTATTGTTTTAATATTTGCATTGGACTTATAGTGTAAAACGGACCTTGGTGCCTTGTGGTTTCAATAGCTGTACTACTGAGAAAATATAAAATCAAAGGGCATGTGAGACACTAAGTAGATTTATCTAATTGATTGCCCATGACTTCTATGGTGACTACCTAGAGACATGCATGAATAAATATGATATAGATGGTGTTTAAAGCAGTCTAATTTGTAGTAGCAACTATCGAGAAAATAGTGTCATACATCAGTGCATAATATGTTCCAAAAATAAAAAGACTTGTGAAAAAATAAAATATGGCAAAAAGTAAAATGAATGTTTTGGGAAGTTCATATTGGGTGCATAGGGTCATGAGCCCACTTTGCTTATGATTCTGTGCATCCACATTATTATGAGATATTTCAAAACAACATAAACAAACATAAGTTATAAATAAATGAGATAACAAAAGAATACTAATCTGTCATTTATATATTGAATGAAAATGTCATTGTCATTTACAAATTACCATTGTCAATAAACATAAGTTAACAAAGTGGTGCCTATTCCTTTGTGCAAAAGTGAGTCATATTTGAACCACTACTTACAAAAGTTAATCAACTATCCAAATAGGTATGTCAAAAGTAATTCCCTGATAGTCAATCAAACTAAAAGGCTTTATTGCGACCTTGGCTGCTGCTTCCCACTTGAGACTATTGGCTAGTAACTATGTTTAAACCTTCTCCTGCTACCTTCACTTGCAGCCCTTAATGTCTCTTGCGTTACATTGAATTGCCTTGTAAGTTGGCTAGTTTGATTAGTAGGTTTGACAAACACCTTGCATTTTCTCTAGCTGCCACATATTAAGCAAATACAATGATTATATTTCATAAACACACTAAAACAAAGGGGAAAAAATTATTTGACTATAGAGCTTACATTTTTGTTACCTCTCTTAGGAATTAACCTATCAACCTGGTCCTTAGCCTTGCAAGTTCTAATACTGTGACTCGAATGTCCACATTTGTGACACTTAACAGTAATATTCTATCTTATAAGCTTATGAAGGTCTTTGAGCCCATCGTTATCCTTTCTCCTCTGCTTCTTTGGCCTTTTAGGATGTCTCATCAAAGGAGGAGGGTGAATTGACTCAATATTGGTTTTGGACCATAGTATAAGCCCATTGATTAGGTATATTATATGCCCATAACATGCCAAGTAATTATCCTTGCTACATTTTGGAATATAAAATAATATTAATACGCGTCAAATACCTATGTAACTATAAAGTTAATAACATAACCAAAACAATATTAAATATGCATTAAATACCTATACAAAGGATAAACAAAGTCTTCAAGTACAATATTATTCCATTCCATTGCTGCTATTGCATGATGACATGGGATTCCAGTGAGATTCCATTTTTTGCATGCACACGTCCTATTTGTCAAAAGCACAACATACTTCTTATGCTTCTTAGATACTTCAAAAAGTGCAAACTCTGCACCTCCATCTCAAGTAAGTGTCCACTAAAAACTTTTTTTCTTTCTTCTTTCAAGAATCTTTTGTATCTTTGGACACAGTCAACCAGGGTACCTTGACACAAGCTCCCTTAATGTAATAAACCTATTTATAAGGTACAATCTAATATCCTCAACAAGTGTACTAATGGGTTTGTCTCTAAACTCCATAATTGCCTTATTAAAGCCTTCGCACATGTTCTTCACTTACAAATCACACCTTGTGTGAGTTTAAATGCTGATTTAGCCCATAACTTGGAGGGAATTCCAATTAAGTGTTCCCATGCCCCCTGATTAAGTGTCTTTAGCTTAGCCATGCTTGATTCCCACTCAGGTACTATGCATGATGGTGCAGCTTTCCAATTCATTGACCCTCGCAACAATTGTCTTCATTTTACAGTCAGGAGTTTCTTTAATTTTGTCAATGAGCTTCTTAGCAATGAAATTTTGCTTGGCCTATCTATTCATAAAATGTCTTGGACAAGTGTGCTCATCCTTCAAGGTCTTCACCTGGAATTGATCACCTACCCTATAATTCTTAGATACCAGGGGCATCCTTCTCTGCATTACACCACCAGTTTATTGGAATCATTCTTCACAAACTTCAAATCCATACTTTGGGCAAATGCATATTCTTTGACTGCTTCTTTTTTTTAGTCAAAGAAGAGAATTGCATTCCAATCTCAAACTGCACCATTGAAGAATTTGAGGGCATTTTAAATTTACAAAATCTATTTCTTGAATATACTACATCATCACTTTTGTTTGGTGTGCTTAGCCTATCTGATTCCTTATCGCTTTCCTTAGGGTTGAATTGAGGCTTACTACTTTGTGGCTGCCCATCAATTGGTAACATTAATGCCCACCCCATGTCCTCTTCATAATCACTTTGATCACTACCCTATATTTCAATGTCCTCCATATCCTCTCCCACCTCTATCTCACCCTCTTCAAAATCAACATTCTCATTTTCAGTTTCCTCACCACCTCCTTCTCCCTCTTTCAACTTCAACAGCAACCTTAACCTTAACCTCAACCTCCTCATTCCTTCCAACTTCAATGTCTTCATCATCTAACACAATAGTTGGAGTGTCAATTTCGTGCTTAATATATAGCTCCAGCTCAATGAATTCTTTTACATCCTTAATCAACTTATGTATATGTACACATTTTGTAAAGGCCTTAATCCTTCATCTAAGAACCGTCCTGGAACCCTGTACCACCTATCGTTATATGTTGACTTCCCCATATCCTTCACTATTTTTACTATTTCTATTATTGAAATTTCATCAGGGTCGATTCCATGGAAATTGTATATTTGGCCTCCAACATATTGAACAATGGGTTCTCTTTTTAATCGGCTGCCATGGTGAAAAATAAATTTCACCTAATATATCACAGTGGGTCTTGCAATAGAAACAATATTACAAATTTAATGTCAGTGTCTCGGTTTAACACACCAAAAGCACATATAACATGTAAACAATAACTTATTCAAATTATATGTAAGAACAAATTAATTATATACTCAATATAAGGTAAATAAAATTACATTATTACAGAACTCCTTGAAAACACATAATTTCACATGTCACACCGAAAAGTAATAAACAATTGTTATACTAAGTGATATATAGTTATCATTTGAACAAATTACATATAACAACAAATTAATTATTTACTAAGTGATATATAGTTTTAATTTGAAACATCAAAATTCATATATACTTTATCTCTTTATTTTTAATTATAAAATTAATTGAAACTAGTGTATAACTAGTTTATGTCTATGACTGTCAATGTTATGAAGGGCTTCAAGACTTATTTGCTGCAACTAGAATCCATAAAGTTGGGGACCCACAAAAAACAAATATGGGACCATAAATTAAAATAGGAATAGGGTACCCCAAGTAAAGCTTTGTATATTTCTCATAATGCTTAGTTTTATTAGCAAATTCTAATAATTAGGGGACCACAAAACAAAATAAATAAAATTTTTGTGAAGGACCACTTACATGAAACCATTTGGACCTTGTGTGGCCACTTTGTTGTTTGAGTAAGGGACAAATTTGCATATATGTTTCTGAAATCCAGAGGGCAAACTAAAATCTCCATTCAAATGCATCGTAAACTTAGATGACAATATAAAAAGCAAGCATAAAAATCACAAGACAATATTAAAAGTAAAATTCCAAAACTGAGAATACAATAATGTATAGTTAACTAAGACAATATAATAAGCAAGCAAAAAAATGACAATGGAGGTAGGCCAACGTCTAAAAATGAGGACCATTAAAATACCCATTCATCTTTTTTTTTTTTTTGTATGAAAAGGAACAACATTTGAAAAACAAGAAAACATTGACTTAGCTCACTAACTAGATGAATTGAAAATAGTAAGCCTCAGCAATGAAGAATGTAAAAAAATGCACAACGACGCCGACAATGGTTGACGAGAAAGACAACGATGGTTCACGTGGTTTAGGTCGAAGGACTTTTGAATAGCTTCAAACTTTGATAGTTCATAGTAGATACGATCCTCAGGGGAAGAAATTGGGGGAGTTGGGAAAAAATTGGGGGTTGATGTGTCATTATAATGTGGCAAATAATTTACTGATGTGTAATTTTTAGGATCCTACATGGATTTTTGTAGGGCCATGTCAGCATTGGAAGTTAGAAAATGGATGGAAAGTTAACAGGGGGACCAAAATTGTAACTTTTTTGAAACTTTGAGGACCACATTGTCCGAGCTGAAAGTAGAGGGACCAAAACTACAACTTTACTGAACTAGAGGGACCAAAATTGTAATTAAGCCAAAAAACTTTTAGGCCTTATTTAGCTTTTGAAAAACCTTTATTTTATTATTTATTTTGCTAAATGAGAAATAAGGTGCATTGGCCACCTTATATCTTATTATGAGAAAGTAATTAGCTACTTAAACATAAATAGCATAAAAACAGAAAATAAAATAAGATAAAATAAAAGGAGATTGCTTATGCCTTACATATTGGGTTTAAAAGGGGGAAAAAACAAAATTAGAATATATTACAAATCATATAAAAAAACTTAAACAACCCAAATAAAAATAAAATAAATTAACTAAATACAACATAAAATAAAATAATTAAATGAACAAAATGAAAATAAAATGAAACATGAACTCCAAATAGTATTTAAAGATTCCTGCAAAGTAAATCTACAATGTACTACTTAAAATAAATGTAATATGAGCTCAGGGTACGCCAAGTTCACAAATAACCTTGATAAGCATCAACACATTCAGATCAAGAGACTTAGCCCAAAGAACATAAATCTACAATGTACTACTTAAAATAAATGTAATATGAGCTCAGGGTTAGAGCTGGCAATCGGGCCGGCCCGGCCCGATCGGGCCAGTGACATAATTGGGCCGGTTCGGGCCGGCCCGGATTTATATCGAACTGACATATTGCTAGCCCAGCCCAGCCCATCGGGCCATCGGGCTGGCCCAACTATAACTATAATTATTAATAAATCTTATTTAAATATAATTATAATATTTTTTTATACTAAAAATATTAAAATAATAAAAAAAATATGATATATATATATATATATATATATATATATATATATATATATAATTAATGTTGTTGTTTTATATACTCAATTGTAACTTTTTAATTTTAATTTATTT
>JASKGM010027231.1:0-27054 GCA_034509205.1 Ceratonia siliqua | reverse complement strand
GACTAACCTATCTTTCTTACCTTAATGCTTTCATTGGATTAAATCTAAGAAGCGTTTTCTAGGTTGTTCATTGGATAGGGAGTAGGGAGCGTTCTTCTATTTTACCAAATAACTAAGGAAAGATTGAGATAGCAGAGCTTGTTATTATATACAGTTAGTAATTAGGATAAAGAGTTGAAGACATTGTCATGTTTATAATCGTAATGAGTGATTGTCTATAATCATTTTCTATTGTCCAATGGAGAAGAGTGAATCCTCAACCATACTCCTCACCTTATTTTAACTTTCTTCTTATTGTTACATTCTTTCAATCTTATTGCATCCATTTACCTTCAATGCTATTTCTAAGTACCTTTGTTTTCATAAAAACCCCCATTTACATTTCAAGCATTGACTTATTATTTTTAATAGTAATTAATCAACTAAACCCAATCCTTTGTTGGAAAACAACCTTTGCTCTAAAAAACAAAAATACTTACCACTATACTGTAAGGAGATTTATATTTTAGTTATGTTTCCAATTTGGAGGGCTTTCAAATTGAGGCTTTGTTGCCGAGGTTTGGAGTTGAATTTGGTTACACATCACTAGTCATCCTTTAGGAGAACTTGAGTGCTAACCTGAGTTAGTGTCATTTTCTAGTTGGTTCTAGAGTTACCCCGAGGTAGCCTAGTATCAATACCCCATTGTTTAAGTGTTATCCCGAGGTAGCTTTAGTTCAAGACACAATCCTAGAGTTACCTCGAGGTAACCTAAGATTGCTACTCCTCATCAACTACCATCATCCACTAATCTTCGAGTTACTTCGAGGTGTACATTGACTACGTACACTCAACCACCATACCATTTATGATTGTGAGGTGTGAGGTGCAACCACCAACACCTAACAAGAATGAGGCTTCCATCATTGGTGCTTTCAATGAGAGCCATCCAACCCACTTCAAAGGAGCCAAAAAACCAAAAAAGTAGCCATATTGCCAAGAGGCTGCCTACACTTAGGGGGAGTTAAGGCTTTTATAGCCAAATGGCAAGCTACTCATAGAGAAAAGAGCTTCAACAGAGGCTTCACCAAGATGCAATTGGAGAGGCTTGGACAAATTAAGACCATGCACAATTAATGGAGTAAAAAGGAAAAAAGAAGAGTGGTGATGCAAGTCACCATGAAAAAGAAGAAGAAAGAGTTCATAGCATAAGAGGGTCCACTAGAAGAAGCATAAATCATGGAGGTAGTAAAACTTTAAATTTAAATTTTCCTATCTCACATTCTTTAAATTTTGAAGGAGCATCATCCATGGGATCCAATGGAAGAAACAAATACTATGGATGGTTAGTAGAATCAAGCTCAAGTTTATCTAGCTTGGAGGAAAGACCAACCAAGAAAAAAGAAAAGAAGAATTCACATGATGAAGGGGAGGAGGACAATACACTAAAAGCACACTTCCATAATTTTTGCTTGTCTGTTGGAGAGGCCAACCAATGGTGACAATGGCTAATGAAGAGCTATAGTGCTCAAGGAAGGGAATCGAGATGGACAAGGTTTGTGAAAGAGCTTTAGGAGAAATGGTTACTAGAGCATGCATGACATATAGTGTCATGGGTTTGAGCTCTAGTGACGCCCTCTATTGTTAAAAATAAACATAGGCCTATTGGGGTGTTGGACAAAGGTAGCGGTAGGGTTGCAATCCATCCCAAAAGATCTAGCCAAGCCCCAAAACCATAGCGGCTACCGTAACGATCAGTCCTAACAATGTTATGAACACTCTAGATATTTTTTATTTTTAAAAATTTTGTACGTAAATAAATGATATATAAATATTTGTCTATGTTTTTATGAGTTCTTAAGCATAGAAAATTTTTATGCACTATTTGTTAGTGTTCTGTGCTATTCACTCTCCTTAGGTAGCTACAATTTTTGTTAGGATTGATAACTATAGTAGCCGCTATGGTATCGTGGCTTAGCCACATCCTTTGGGACGGGTTGCACCTCTACCGGTACCTCAGTTCAGCACCCCCTTGGCCTACTATTAATTTATTCATAAAAGGGTGTCCCCAGAGCCCGAACCCATGATACTATATGTCATGACCTATATGTCATGGCTATATGTCATTTATGTTTAGCTGGTTCGATGTTCAATTTGGTTCGAAACTAAACCAAACTGAACCATGCACACCCCTAATAAATCTTTCATGAATTTTTATGTATGTCAATGTCTAATGACTCATATAAGTAAGAGTTTACCACAACAATTAGATATTTCGATATTATGAAGTCCTTTAACTACCAAAAAATCTAAATATTTGGATAATACATTGATCTCATCATAATTTATGTCAAGCTTTTGTGAGAAATCTTGTTGCATAAGTGTCATGTATTTTATAATTTATTTTTCTCATGTAAAATTTATAATCTAATTCACTAAAAGTTTACAATGTCAGAAAAATAGTGGAAACAAAATACTAATAACCTCCAATCATAACCAATAGATAGAACATGAACTTTTTTTTATGAATCTTCTGGTTCAAGGGCAATTTTTCAGTTATGGAAAGGGTATCTAAATTGGCTAAATTAAGAACTCGTAGATAATACTATTTATAAAAGTCTTTCCATCAAGGGCATTAACAACTCTTTAACACAAGAATAAAAACTGAATTCTTATTTAATGGCAACTACATAGGCTATTACCAACAATGCCATGAAAACTAGTAAATAGTTATTAATTTGTAAATGCAAAATGTTTTAAGGACCATTAATAGGAAAAGGAGTTAAAATTCTAACATTGGTCCAAACATTTGTTATTTTGTAATATTCACAAATCACAACATACTAATCTCAAACTCTTTATTCTTAAACAAATAAATAAATTATATGAATCATGGAGGCAAGTTCTCTATAAGCAAGTATTACTTTCTATGTATTACAATGTAATTGTCTTTCTTTGTAAAAACCTTTTATATGGTATTTTACCTTTTATAATGCTTATTCTGGGTCTCCACAACTGTCACAACGTGACGGCCGAGGAAAAGCCATCATTTTATGACTATGGGGTGCGTAAGGGAAAACGCAGAGAAAATGGGAGTCGTCACCAATTAATTATAAGGATAATTGGAATCTTAAAAAATAAAGAAGGAACTGGCCCTTGAAAACAGAGGAAGGGTTCGAGAGTCTAATTACGTGTAGGGAAGGTGTTAGGCACTCTACAACATCCATCCCTAGGGATGGTTACCCTAAATCATTTGTGCTTAATGATTTTTAATTTATTTAAATTACCCCTATAAAATAATGATGGAAAAATATGGAAAAAGAAATAATTAAACCTGTCTTACCAAGTAAGTACCTACATACCCCGAAAGGGATCAAGGTCAACGTAGTTCAGAATAGATTAGGTGAGATGTATGACCTCAGACCTAAGAATGTTTAGGACATTTAGGGAATATGAGATTCCACTTAAAGCCTGAAAATTGAATTAAGACATTGGGAAGAATATATCTCCACTAAATGCCTAAAAGAATTGAGACTTTGGGAAAATAGAATTCCACTGAAAGTCTAGGAAAAGAAAAAAAACGGGACCCTGAATAAGATGGACTTTGGAGAAGATAAACTTCTACTGAAAGTCTCTTGGACATTGAGTTTTAGGCTAGAGTGAGACTTATAAGAGTAATGAAGCAAAAAAGATTCGTAAGAAAATCATTTTTAGGAATTTTAAGGGTCGAACTATAAGTTTTGAAAGTATAGGTGTCAAATTGTGATTTTTGAAAGTATAAGGGTCAAAATGTAATTACTAAAAAATTAGGGTCAAAGTGATATATATTTTTTTGAAATATCATGACAAAGCTACTATTTTCTTTCTCTCCCCTTTTCCTTTAAAACATTGGGACCAGGATAAGATCACATAATGCAGTCTAGAATCTCATTATTTTCAAAAGAAAGATTGAAGTTAATTGAATTTTAATTTGAAAACATTTGGTTAGGCCATTGAAGCCCTTTTGGAATTAATTGGACCTTGAGCCACTTTTTGAGCCAATTGGGCCTTTGAAGCCTTTTAAGAGAGAATGGGGCCCTAAAAAAAACAAACAAAAAAATGAATAAAAATAATAAAAATGGCAACATTCAAATCTTTTTTTTTTTTTAGAATACATCATTAAAGTCCCTGCTTAAACCTTTTCCCTAGTCCAGAATATCCATTCTAAGTCATCTGGCGACTAAAACAGAATTCCCAACTCAAATGTCTCCACAAAATTCAGAAAATCAAATCCCTCCTGCATTAATTTCCCATCAATAAATTAATGAACCAGTGACACAGCATCAATTTAGACGCACTGAGACATCAAAGGACTCCCAACTCTACTATAAAAACCACTGGTTCTGTAAACACAGAATCAAATGGTGAATTCATGGAATAGCCCTTCAGATGATGTTCCAGAAGGCAATCCATTTTGAACCAAGGCAGACATGAACTCAGGTTCTTCCTTATGAGATCAAACTCAACCAAACGGATTAAACTCAACCAAACAGATTAAACTCAACTAAACAGAAGCTTCTATAAACAAAAGAGGTGGGACTTATACTACATTCTGCATGTTCAAACGAAATGTAGGGGACTTATATTACATTCTACATGTTCAAACGAAATTCCCTACATTAAACCACCAATTTTACAGCTAACAGGAAATAGACAGAAAAGACTTAGAATTGTCATGGCATTTCGACCCTCAATGGCAAATTCACCTTCTTTGAATCAATGATCACATGCCAAAACAGAAACGAAAAAAAAATGCAGGAAATGGGTAAATTAAATTCGCACCATTAACCCTCAAAGGGGCAAAATGAAATCAAAACCTAACCTTGAATGTTAACAGACCGGGATAATAAGCATTAGCCAAATAAAAAAACAAAACTGAGACCCTTCAATACTAGAATCCCTCTTTCTGTTCTCTCTTCGTTATCTCTTTTCGATTTTCAGTAGCTCGATGTTGGTTCCCCCTTTCTGCCGTTAGTTCTTTTCTTTTATAGCCAGCAAAATGAATCAAATCCTCTTCCCTTGCGGCGTGATTCGAGTTAAAACAAATAAACCTCTGATTTCCACCGATTTGGTTCCCCGTTTGATGGTGAAGGAAAGGAATTTGCCGGTGATTGAAGGGAAGATATGAGAGATGGGTGGCAGGACTGAGGCTATGCCGGAGGGAGAAAATGGAGCCGAGAAATTGGGGTAGAAAGGCCGTGAAACTGGGATGAGAGAATCGGCGGGATAATGGGGTGATTGGGATGAAGAGGTGCGGTTTGGGGGAAATTGGGGGACTAGGTCACAGGGAAATTGAGGGATTAGGTGAAAAAGGGCCAGACCGGGTTGGTGAAAAGGGTTGGACTGGTTTAGTATTGGGTTGGGCTGAGAAGTATTGGTCCTGGGCTAAGCTGGTGGGCTTCCTATTTTTTTTGGTTGTCTTTTACCCTTTTTTCTGTTTTTTTTTAAAATTAATTAATTTAATTAATTTTTATTTTATTTTATTTAATTATATTTTTTTTCTTTTTAGATTTTATTATTTAATTTCGTTATCGATTAATTTAAATTCCTGGACAAAATTAGGTGTTTACAACAACAAAAATATTTGTCATTTTCCAACACAAATGTATACAAGTAGAAAGGAGAAGACAAATCTAAAATAAGAATTTCATTGTAAACCAAAAGTGACATATCAAGTCAAATGGAAATCAATAAAGTTGAAACAAGTCTCATTTGAGTTACTTGATCCTTAAACATCTTCGGTAGCATGCCTTTTGTTAAAGGATCTGCAACCATCAGCTTACTATGAATATGTTATAAGCACTTCATTCATTTTAACGAGTTTTCTAATAGCTAAGTACTTATGTTTGCTTCGACTTCAACTCTTAGTATTCTTAATAAAGAACACAACAACTGAATTGTCACAGTGTATCCTTAATGGCTTAAAGATAGAATTAACTACTCAAAGTCCATAAATGAAACTCTTCAACCATATACCCTATGTTGTTCCCTCAAAATAAGAAACTAACTATGCTTTCATAGTAGAAGTAGCAATCAAATATTGCTTAGCACTCCTCCAAGATATAGCTCCTCTAGCAAACAAGAAGATATATCTCAATGCTGACTTATGAGAGTCAACACAGCTAGCAAAGTTTAAATATGAATAAACAAACAAATTTCAAGTTGTCTAGCTATCTATATTTAAGCATGAAATCCTTAGTTCCTTAAACGTACCTCAAGACTTTCTTTATAGCTCTCCAGTGGTTCAAGCCTGGATTACTATGATATCTTTCCAACATTCCAATAGCAAATGTAATGTCCGTTCTAGTGTAGACTTGAACATACATCAGGCTTCCAATAGCTAAAGCATGAGGAATGTTTTTAACTTGTTGATTTTCAAAGTTTTTTTGGGACATTGATTCAAGCTAAACCTATCACACTTTACAACAGATGCTACACTCGGTGAACAATCTTTCATTCAAAATCCCTCAAGAACCTTATTGATATAGGTTTCCTGAGACAAAAATACCTTGAGGTCTTTATGAATCTTATTGCCAATGACATAAGACGCTTCACTCATATCTTTCATATGAAAATGTTGAGAGAGAAAATGTTTCACCTTTGTAACAACCCCAGATCATTGGTTGCAAGCAAAATATCATCCACATATAATACTAGAAAGATGATTTTGCTCCCACTAACCTTGTGATATATACATTGATCCATAGTGTTCTCTACAAAACTAAATGAAGAGATAACATTTGAAATTTCAAATACCATCAACAAGAAGCTTACTTTAGTCAATATATGGACTTCTTAAGCTTGCAAACCAAATGATCACCATCACTTGAAATGAACCCTTGAGGTTGTTTCATGTAAACCTCTTCCTCTAAATCTCCATTGACAAAGGCTATTTTCACATCTATTTAATATAAATCTAAGTTTAAATGTGTAACTAATGCCATGATGATACAAAAAGAATCTTTTATAGAAAAATGAGAGAAAGTCTCTCTATAGTCAATTCCTTCCTTTTGTATGAATCCTTTGACAACAAGTCTATCTTTGTATCTCCCAATGTTGCCCAATGAATCGTTCTTGGTTTTAAAGACCCATTTACAGCCAAGGACCTTCACCCCATTAGGCAATTTAATAAGATCATAGACTCGATTAGTTGCCATAGAATCCATCTCTTCTTTATGGTATCATATCTTAACTTAGAGTTACTACTATCCATTGCTTGTGAAACGTTTCAGTATCATTTTTGGCACCAATATTCTAATCAAATTCTTGTAAGTACATAATATAATCAGTAGAAATTGCTAACTTCTTTATCCTATTAGATCTTCTCAATGGTTCGTCAACATCCTTTAGGAGAGGTTGTTGATCAACATATATACTAAATATTATCAATAAGATATGGGCTTTAGCAACTAGTTGCTCGATGTCCATCATATTTTGATGTGTATCATTAATAATAACCAATTTGTTGCTTATTGTGGAAGGTGTGTCAAGAACATGATCTTCCTTAAATACTAAGTTTTGATGTTGATCACTTCCACTAACCATATCATTTTTAAGAAACTTAGCTTTCTCTATTCAACAATTCTACTTGTATGAGATGGACAATAAAACTTATATCCCTTGGACTTATCTGCATTTTCAATAAAATAAGCACTTATAGTCCTTGGGTCTAACTTCTTTTCATGTAAATTATAAACTCTTACTTTAGCTAGATAACCTCACACATGTATATGTCACAAAATTAGTTTTCAACCTTTCCACCTTTCAAATGACATTTTGGAAAATGCCTTAGTTGGAACCCTGTTTAATATATATGTTGTTTAAAGATCTTTTCTCTATAATGACAAAGGAAATTTATAGTTACTAAGATACTTCTAACCATGTCCATTTAAGTCGTATTTCTTCTTTCTACTACACCATTTTGATATGGTGAGCCAGTAACGTGTATTAAGCTACAATACCTTGCTCTTGAAGGAATTTAGCAAATAGACTAGTTACTTTTAGTGCCCCGTGTACCTACCATAAATTTCACCACCTCTATTTGATTTCACAATTTTTAATTTTTCTAACACAATGTTTCTCTACTTCTGCTTTATAAATTTTAAAAGCATCAAGCGCCTCACTTGTATTATGAAGCAAGTAGAAATACATGTATCATGAGTAATCATCTATAAAGGTGATAAAATATTTTTGATCACTTGAGCTTATATAAGGACAAAAAATATAAGTGTATGATCTCTAAAATTTTAGAACTCTTCTTAGTACCTTTTTTAGTCTCGTTAGTTTGCTTTCCCTTAATGCAATCTACATAATAACCAAAGTATGTAAAGTGAAGAGTTTCTACAACTCCATCATTTACTAACATTTTGAGTCTCTTAATAGAGTTATGTCCCAACCTCCGGTACCACAACATGGAAGATTCTCATTCATAACAACATTTAATACTAGCATTATTATGTAAAGCCATAAAGTTATATGGAACATTGTCATCTAAGTGAATTTTGATCAAGCCATCATCCATAATATCATTTCCAACAACTTCGTCCTTCAATAAATTAAAAGATGTTCCAGAAAAATTAAAGGAAAAACCCAAAGGCGTCTTGAAACATAAATTAAATTTCTAGAAAAACTTGGAATATAAAAGGATCGTTCTAAATCCAAAACAAACTAGATTTTAAAACTAATCTTTATGTTCTAACAAATTCTTCATGTGAAGACATATGATTTCCAAAATAGATGTTGCTTTGACTTTCAATGGTTTCCTTTGGTTTAGAAAACCCTTCATGGTATTAGAAACATTGATTGTTTGGACCAAAATCAATCTACCAAGTGTTATGAGAAACATAAACCATATTATATTCATAACACACATAAGATATGAGATTACTTTTTTTTTCAATATAAGTCTTTTTCTTATGGCAATCCTTCCTTATGTGTCCCTTCTTTTTACATAAAAAACACCTAGATTCCCCTTCTTTACAGTACAAGTAAGGCCATTTGATTTACTAGTTCCATTCAATTTGCCTTTCCCTTTTTTTATTATAGGCTTATTTTTTTATACCTTATTACCATATGTGCACCTTCTATCATTTTTTAAACCAATCTTCCTTCCTCTTGAACACATGATCAGAAGTTCATTGATTGACCATTTTACCTTATATGTGTAATAAGATATTTTAAAAGTGTTATATTCAGGAAGAAGAGAGTTCAAAATAAAATGCACTAGGAAATCATCAGAAATCTCAATCTTAAGGGACTTTAAATTGAGCAGCTATGTCCCTAATTGGCATAATATGCTTGCGTATGCCTTTAGTGCTACTGAATTTCACAGATGACAATTTTGTAATGTCACCAATGCAACTTTTGATCTATATCTCACCCCCGAGAAATTTAATCTATTCCAAATCATGTGATGGAGAACAAATGCTTCTTAATAAATTAATTAAGTAGGAATATCTTTTACTTCTACAAAATTTTAGGGTATGAGGGTGATGAAGAAGAATGAAAGCTTATAAGGAAATAATAAATTTTGGAAAACTATGTGTAATAAAATTGGTTTACATGTATGGTAAGTAAAGGAAAATTTTTAAGGAACCATATTGAAGTTTTTAATAATTTTGCACTTTTCCTTAAAGAAAATTCTAGACTTCTCTAGGTACACTACATGGCTCCTTATAGGAGAATCTCAGCTGATATTTCCTTGGTCATTAGTGACTACCATTCTTCCTTCCCTCGTCGAGGCTACTTACCTTTAAGAACATTAATCTCTTTTAACTTGTAGGTGCTGCAACAGTGGTTCTATTCCATCTAACTTATGATTCCTTTTTCCCTTTCATCTTCTTGGTTAGTTTCAGTGTTTTCTGGCTGGTTATTCCCAATGCCTCAGGTTTTCTAGTTAGTTCCTTCACTTGGTAGCTCGGCCAGTTCCTACGTGCTGTCAAAGAAGAGTTTTTTTAGCTTTGTTGCAGAATAGTTCTTCACGTTGGCTTTCATCTTCAAAATTTTCTCAACCAAGCTAGTGTTTCGCTACCAAGAGGTGTTGGACAGGTGTAATAGTAACTTCACTTTGATTTTTTTTTTCCTTTTTCCTTTACCTTCATTCTCCCACATCCATCTTATTGTATCTCGTTACAACATCTCTTTCACCAGCAAAGTAGAGTAAGTGTAAGAAAGCTTTGGCTAGTTTTCTTCCTCCCCTACTATTGAAAAACCTCATCTAGGAAGCTGTGATAGAGGTCCTACAATTCAAACTTTGAGACTCTACATTATAGCTCTAGAGCCACCATTAGGTAAATTTATTTAGTCTTAAATTTTGGATTAGACTTCCAGAAAATCTATGAAAAGGGAAGTTCTTTGGATTTTAATTAGTAATTGAAAGTTCAAGTTTTAATATCTTTCTTAAACTTCATGAATTTTGTAATGATATTAGAGGAAGAGAAAACTTCAAGTATTTCACTTAAATTGGCTTCAAGTGGAATTTCTAACAGTTAAAGACAATTTAGGCTAGTGGGGGAGTGTTTAAATCTTCAATTTGGTGAGTGGATTCCTTTACCCTTGGTTACATGTGTTTTTCCTATGAACCATGCATATTTTACTATAATGGCTCTAATTTCATAACGTTACATATTTCATATATGAGTTTTTTTACATGTATATGATTTATTTATTTTTTATATGAGATTTTAAATGAGTAATATTTTTATAATTATGACATAAGATATTGAAGCTTGTTGCATTTCTCAAGTTGGCCATTTAGATGATTTTACATTGATTATGAATGATACTTGAAAAATAAATTTCCATTATAATTTTATTCATGAATATTGCAAGTACTTTAATTGTGACATGATGTACTTATTTCACATGGAAAATTTTTGCAAGGATGAACTAATATATGATGCATGAAAATTGTTTTTGGGTGGATCCTTTGGTTACTTCCATAGGGAAACCTTAGGTGCACCTAGCATATTGATTATCCATTGACTATATTGGGAGGCATAAGGAGTTACATGGGACGGGGTGCTTGGCTAGCATCCATGAGTTGATCTCTCTCCAGATATACATGATATATGTTACATGTTATATGAAAGAGCTTCCTTTGTGAAAAAGAGTGAATCCATCCCCAAACTATATGTATTTTCTTTCAATTACAAATACATGGATTTCTTACCCATAAATGTATGGTGTTCCTATACATATATAAGTATATGAATTATTCATCTCTTCAATGACATTTTCTATAGTATATAAATTTATATGTATGAGAACACACAATCTTAAATGTTTGAGTATATGAAATTTTTGAGCATAAGTATATAGGTTTCACTTGCATAATTACTAGGAATTTATGAATATAAGCATATGAGATTTTCATGCATAAGTATTTGAAATATACACGTTTATCATTATTTGTTTACTTCACTACTTCTAAAAATGAAGTTTTATACAGCGTAATGCTCATTGTTTATACCTACTTCATAAGCATAAAAGAAATATATTTATGTATGTATTATCTTATTTTCAAACTTGTACCCTTAGGTATGTGTTTCCTCCTCGCTGGGTTTGTATGGCTCATTCCTTTCTTTTACACTTTTCAGATGGAGCTACAGTACCTCACATTCTAAACCTACAAAAGAGGCCTTAGATTTTTGAAGATATAGCCTCAAACAATTTCCAATGGTCAATTGAGAGAGGCACACCTTAGAAGGCCCAAAAACAAGGAATGCATTAGGTGGACGGTATAAATCTGCTTAATGCCAAGGTGGATTCATTGGTGAAATTGTTTGGAAATTTAGGGAATGCAATTTTGAATGTTGTGTCTTCTCTAAATTTTAAATTGTGGATTGTGTGGAGGATTTCATGCAAGTGCTGATTACTCCCTGATGGAACAAGCAAATTATGTGTCTAACTTCAGGTTGCAACAGTAGTAGAATAATCCTTATTCTTCCATCTATATAACCTAGGTTGCAGGAATCATCCATACTTTTCATGGAGAGATAAGAATAGCTAAGCTAATAGCAGTTCAAGACCAACTCAACCCCTAGGTTTCTAGTCAAGGCCCCTACAACAAGAAAGTAAACCATCTTGGGAATTAATGGCAATAGAGAAATTGGCAGGTGTCACTAATGACAGATTTAAGGGGCTGGAAACAAAATTCAACTAGATGGTGACCTCAAATAAACAATTAGAAATATAGATGGGACAATTAACTAATGCTATGAACTCTCATGAACAAGGAACCCTTCCCAGCAAAACAAAAATAAATCCAAGAGAACATTGTAAAAAAGTGACATTGAGAAGTGGAAAACAACTCAGGTGATGAGAATTATGAAATTATCTCAAGGAAGGAAGAAAATCATGAAAGGCAAAGCAAACAAGCTACTAAAATTGTGGAGGATCAACCAGATGTATCGATACCGATGCCTTCTCCAGCTCTTTATGTGTCACCAATTCCATTTTTCCAAAGATTAAAGCAGAACAAGATTGACCAACGATTTGAGAAGTTTTTAACTGTATTCAGTTAGTTGCATATAAATATACCCTTTGTAGATGGTTTAGCTCAGATTCCAGCCTATGCCAAGGTTTTAAAAGAAATTATGTTGAAGAAAAGGAGGCTAGAGAAAGTTGAGACTATAACATTAATAAAAGAATACATTGCGGTTATTCAAAGGAAGTTGCCAAAAAAGTTGAGAGATCCTGGCAGTTTTTCCAACCCTTGCACTATAGGAGATATACAATTTTCCAAGGCCTTGTGTGATTTGGGAGCTAGCGTTTCTCTAATGCCATTGTTGTAGTAAGAAAGCTTGGGTTAACAAAATTAAAACCCACAACATCTCATTGCAACTAGCTGACCACTCTGTGAAATATCTAGTCAGGATCCTTGAAAATATACCGGTCAAGGTCAGCAAGTTCATATTTCCAGTAGACTTTGTAATATTAGACGTTGAAGAAGATAGAGAAATTCAATTGATTTTGGGTAGACCATTTCTGGCCACTAATGGAGTAGTAATTTATGTAAAAAGGGGTAAAATGACCTTCAGAGTTGAAGATGATAATGAAAAGGTGCAACTCAATTTCTCATATGATGCCAAACATTTATCCTTCTTTAACCATACTTTTAGAATTAATAATGTTCATGATTCGATTAAAGATATGATTGGCACTAATGGAACTAATAAATCTCTTGAGAATTGTGTAGCAAGTGCAAGTGCTACAAGGGCAAAGAAAAAGGGCAAATTGTAGGTGGAAAAAAAAAAGCCATTCAAGATAAACCATCAGATGAAGTGAAGGACAAGAGAAAAGCCTCAAGCAAAAAGGTTAGTGATAAAGCAAAGAACTTCTATGAACAACAAGTGCAAAAGGATTATACAATCTTAAAAAACCTAGTTGAAGATGAACTGAGCTTTGAAAGTCAAGCTAACGACTTTAAACAAGCGATTCTTGGGAGGTAACCCGAGCGTCTAATTTCTTCTTGCTTTACTTTATGTTCTTAAGTTTAATTCAAAATACAAAAAAATGAGTTTAAATTTAAGTTTTATATTTTCCCTCCAGTTCTGTGTGCTTAATAGAGTATTCTATTTTCCTCTTTCATGGTGTTATAGGTGGTGGAACAATTAAAGAAATAGACTACATTGGTCCATTTTCAGTTCCAACTACCTCACTTAGGAAAGTATTAAATACTGTGTATATTACTATACTGTATTCGATTGTATGTTGTTTTACTGCAGAATTATGGTGGATTGTCGAGGAAAAAATTTAGAACATTACCTTCAAACCAGACTTGAGTATAATGCATGATATGATTGGTTTGACTTATGTGTGAGATTGAGCTAGGTTCAACAAAACACTTTGAGGGTTCCTAGTGTTCAAGTATTAAATTCTTAGGATTCAAGATAAATAATTTCTTTTAAAGCAAGATTAAGCATATGTAGTTTCCCAAAGACTGTTGAAGTGCTTAGTTCCTTGCAAAGTTGTGTGAAATGTTTGACTGTGCATAAAAGATGATTGTAATGTTGTTTTTGTGATTATCTCCTTCTCTTTAGCAAATAAACAAGCAGTATATAAACGTTGCAAAAGTTCAACTACTTCAATGTTTCGAGTTGCTTAGTAACTAGGGGTATTCATCACCAATGTTTACCTTTATGTCAAATGGCAACTTGAATTATGAGTATGCAAAGCACTTTGAGCTTGTGATTTGTTGCGTAACTGGGTGCATTCATAAAAAATGCTTGCATTAGCTTAAAAAGGAAAATGACAACTTAGAGATGAAAGAATAAAGAAATAAAAAGAGAAAATAAAAGAAAAATAGTGATTGTAAGTATGCTGCCTTGGTGTAAAAATTGAGAAGATGAGTGATTACAAGTTCAGTTATTGCATGAGTTGATTATGTTGGTTGAATGGTGAGCATGATTAAGTTTGGAATGATGTATAAATATATGACTTAAGGAAAGTACATATGCTTAGCCTTCTATACTTGAGATTATTGTGCACTGAATTAGGAATTATATGTTTTCATAATTGGTACTTTCTTTGTGTGATTAATTGAGCCTAGTGAAAGTCTTGTGCATTTGTCTTTGTGAATTTTCTTTTGCTTGAGGATAAGCAAATATTCAAGTTTGTGGGTATTTGATGTGTGATTTTATAATACATTTGGTTGGGTTTTATTGTGAAAATGAAGGAAGTTTTGTAGGCTTTCCATGTTATTATTCATGACTTTAAGTGATTATTGCCATATCTTCTAATTCCTATTTTATACATATCATTACCTAATTCTTCCCACTTTTGGTAACAGAAGGAGTTGTTGGAACAAGCCTCAAAATGCATAGTTTCATAGCTAACCCAAAAACGTACGACACTTGTTCCAAAATGTATAATAACAATTGAAGCGAAACACACAACATTTAAGAAGACCTGAAATGCAGACTTTTTGGTGGGTAAAAAAGAGCACCTAGGTTTAAGAATCATAAGAGGGAAAATCGTGATATTCTTTCTTTGGTTCATTCTAGAATAGCGTTTGAAGAGGAATCTGTGGCTAGAGAAGACGAGGGACGAGAATCTCCTATTTGGTTTTGAAGAAAAGTGGGCGACGAATCTAAAAGGAGGAAGAGCCTACCATCTACTCACCATTACAAAGTTTCTTTATTCTTCTTTTTTTTCATTTCTTTTTTTCCTCAATTCAGATTTTTAGTTATTATGAGAGGCTAAACTTTCATTCTAGGATTGCATTGTAGTTATTGAGTTTATGTTATGGACTAAGTATGATATTATGTAAGGATGTTTTCTAATACAACTTAATAAAATCATATTTTTTGCTTACAAGTTATTGGCCATGATTTGTTTGTCTAAGGCATGGAGTGGTGGAGTGAAAGTGGAAGCTCAATGCTTGTTGGTGAATTTATTAAGCTTAAGTAGTGTAATCACGAAATAGATATACACCTATTAGGGTTTCATAATTCGTAATGCATTAATGTTAATACCTTTGATCACAAAAGCAAACATAGGGTTATTTGAATAGAAGTTTTATACCTTGAAAGAAGATAGAATATAAATTAAGATCCCTTGTCTTTGTATCTTGAAACATTAGTAATCAATGTCATTTTCATAACAGGACTCAATTAATGAAACTCATTCCTAAGATTCTTTTTCATTAGTTTCTTATTACAATATCAAATTGTCATTACTCTCTTGATTATTTGGTTGCCTAAATAATATAAGAAATTACATATTTTGGTAATTAAACTTTCCTCCTTATGGATATGACACTTGACTACCTTATACTGCTTTTTACAACCCATACACTTGTAGGTATATCTAAGAAGCATCAAGCTTAAGCCCACAAATATGTCCCTTCAGCATGCTGATGGATCGATTAAATATCCGAAGGGCATAGTTGAGGATTTGTTGGTGCAATTAGACATACTCAGTGTTCTCGCGGACTTTGTGGTTTTGAAAATGGAAGGTTTTTCATCTGTGGGTAATGTTTAGACAATTCTTTTTAGTAGGTTGTTCATGACAACAACTAAGACAAATATTGATATCCATACAAGAAAGTTAATTATGATAGTTTTGAGAGAGACTATGCAATTTAAAGTATTTGATTCTCTACATAGTCCTTTTATTTTTACTACAGGTGAGTGCTCTTTTATTGATTGTTTGAACTTATTTGTTCATGACACTGAATTGTAGGAAAAGGTAGAGGATAAGTATGAAGCTGCTCTCGCTGATGAAAGGTTGAAGAAAATAATTAAAATAAAATGGATTAAGGTACACCCTCCTTAACAAGAAAGGGCAACTTCTTGCTAAGACGTTAAAGAAAGTGCTTGATGAGAGGCTACCTACCCATATTTGATAGTATCCTTTCCTTTTTCTTTTTCTTTTTCTTTTTTTTTGTTGCATTTTTTTAGTTTCTCACATATTTTTTCCCTTCTAAACATATGCTTTATTTCATACATTGAGGACAATGTTTATTTTAGATTTAGGGGTACAAATAAAAATTTTTGAAAATAAAATTTTTCATGCTTCAATTTGGTTTTTGGTGAATAATTAGGTCTTTTTTGCACTTTGTGTTTATTTTCTTTAGCACTTTCAAAGCTTGTTGTGAGGGTTCATACATTTTCATATTCCATAAACAAGTGGTCTTGATGCTTGAGAATCAAATAGTGGACACTACCTTGTGAGTTCTTTGGGCCCTTAAGCGTTATATATGAGAGTTAGTTTCCTTATGCTATTTTAAACACAAAATTATGATCCTAATTGTTAGATGATATCTATAGGTTTTGTATTGAATGTTAGGATTTTATACATTAATTAAAGAATCATGTTGTTTATATTCATTATTTTAGTTAAATTACGTGTGTAAGCTATTTGAGTATGTGCATGTCTTTATACTCTATCTCATGTATTGACTTCTTGTGCTGAAAATGAATTGTGGGATTGTTGCCAAAATATCTAGATCAAAACCATACTTTGGTCTCTTCAAAGTATCAAAAAAAAAAAAAGAGAAGAAAAAAAATTATATATATATACGAAAAAAGAAGAAGAAAGAGATAGAAGAGATTCGAAGTTCTTTAAAAAATGTGAAAGATGCTACTGCAAAAATTGAAAAAAGAGGAACTGTGATATAAGTGATGCTCTTGTAATCCCATGAAGTCCAATTCTTATTCATCCCTAGGTACATACTTGATATTTCTTGCATGAGGAGTTTGATTAAAATATGATACAGGCAATATGTTATCTTTATAATCATAATATTTGATTCCTTTCATGAGATCTATTTTGTGAACATCTAAGCAATTATTGATTGTATCTATATTCATATGCAAATTGCTATTTCTTGTTTACATTACTTATATTCATATATGCTTGATGAGTGTTTTAAAACCCCTAATCAGTGTCTTTTAATAAGTGAATCTGTGAGATTTATAGTCTAAGGGAATTGAGATTTTTGACATTAGGTTTGGGAAAAATCAATGTGGATATGTTGAGTATTGAAATATGGATGTGTGATATGCATTTGATATAAATAATGACTTTGTTGTGTTGGGATTTTAAATATGTTGGGACTTTAAATAGAATTGTGTATAAAATATTTAATTATTAGTCATATTGAGAATTAAGCCATAGAAGTTTTGTTATTTCAAATTTCTTTAGGTTGTTTTTAAAATGTAACTTTTCTTTTTCTTCTTTATTTTGCTCGAGGACAAAAAAAATTTAGGTTTGAGGGAATTGGTAAGCCTACCAAGATGACCATCACATTGCCTTATGGATTTTCTAATAACGAGGCTGAGTACGAAGGCTTGATCATTAGCCTAGAGATGTTGGTCTAGATAGGGTCCAAACAGGTCGACATTGTGGGAGATTCAATGTTATTAAGCAGTTGACCAGGGAATACGGGTGCGTAAATGAAAGGATTGATAAATACTTTATGACAGTAGCAAGGCTTTTGGCTAATTTGGATGATGTCATTTCACGACATGTGTTTCAGGAAATTAATAAGAGACTAATGAACTTGCTTAGTTGACCTCGAATTACAAAATTTTGGCCTCACTTATAGCTTAAGCAATTGAAATTTCAAAAATTTACACCTATCAACTCAAGAGAAATGGTACTTTATAAATCAATTTCAGTGGCTTGCGAACCCCGATAATATGGTACCTTGAGAACCTTAACAGTGATATTGAAAGACAGATAAGACTTTTGGCTACAAGGTACATTTTAATCGACAATATTCTATTTAAAAGATCTGTCAATAGTGTGTTAATTAAATGCTTAAGAGTATGCGAAATGAAGTGCATGATGGTTTGTGTGGAGCACATCAAACAGGCCACAAGATGAAATGGGGTTTTTACCAACACGGATTGTACTTGCCTACCCGGATTGTACTTGCCAACTATGTTAAAGGATATTATAGAGTATGCGAAAGGATGTCAAGAGTGTCAAACTCATGGGCAGTTAGAACGACAACCTGTCAACACTTTGCATTATATATAAAACATTGGCCACTCAAAGGATAGACCATGGACATCATGACTCACTCAAAAATGAGCAGCACAAAGGCAATCCCAAGTGTAGGAAATGTCGAGTAATATTAGGAACAAAATTTCTAGATCGTCTCCTCAAGGAAAGTTGCTTAAATTTAAACTCAAAAATAAAATAAAATAACAAATAATAAAAATAAAGAGGGTACTAGTCAAGGACCATATTCAAAATTAGAGTTTTGATTAATGCAAGGAAAGTAGAATAAAATAAAATAAAAACAATAAAACTAGAAACCAAATTAAATTACTAAAATTAATCAACTAAAAAGTAACAAACTAAACACCAAATTGTAAAGCAAACCACTACTCAAACATTAACCAACTAATAAGGAAGAAACAAAATTAATTATAAATTAAACGACTAATAAAAATTACCGCACTAATTGAAATACTTAAAATCAATAACTAATTCTACCAAATTAAAATTAGACAACAAAGAAATCAACAAAGCTAAATAATTTTAATTAACAGAAATTAATAAAGAAATAAAACACTTGATAAATCTAATGATGCATAGAAATTAACAAAACAAAACTAAGAACTATGCTAGACTAGAGAACAATTAATCAAAACACAAATTAAAATTGAAAAACCCCAAAATAAATAGTTCTAGGGTTCAACCTTAGATTCTAAATAAAAGTTACTAAAATAAAATCCATGACAATGTATTGTAAGTTAAACAAAAGTATGAAGGAACATGAAAACAACTTAAATCAAAGTCAAATAAAAAGAATAGAAAGTCTAAAATATTCAATTCTACTAAACTTCAAACTAGAAATAAGAAACTAATAAGTGAACAAAGCAAGAAGATGACCAGTAAAAGAGGGGTAGCAAGTAATGAAAATGAGGCTGAGCAGTAGACAGTGGACCCTTGGACGAGTTCTACATAGCTATGTTTCAGTTATTCTTTCCCTTCAAAACTGCGCGACTCCTTTTCTCTGCTCTGCAACTTCTTCCTCCTCTTTTCCAACTATTCCCACCATTCCCTTTAGGTTACCTGAGAGTCCCTTTTTCAGCCACACGATGTCGTCCAGTGGGATTGAGAGTCCCTTCTGCAACGTTATGTTTTGATGCATTGCACTTTATTCCTATTTGTTGCAAGCATGTCATTGCATGAAAGTGTCATATTTCAATTGCCACTTACATGACTTGTAGTTGTAAGGGGTTGACCAGAGAATTGCCTCTTGTTAGCACACCAAAATGTTGTAGTTTTGGTATTAAAATACTGCAACACATTTTACTTTACTGCTGCTATTTCTTCCTTGCTGCTAATAGATGGTCATTATACTCAACGACTTCAAGCAACAATTACAATATTAAAATGGCACATTTTGGATTTGGACCCCCCATAGAAGTTGTAGATTTTCCTCTCATCTTTCCAACACAACCAAACTTACTAAATTTGGACTTGTAGAACTCCATATATGAGCTGAAAACCGAGGTAGGGTCTGGGCTGCTTATTGAACTTCTAGCAAATTTAGGGGCTTCTGTTTTTGCTCAATTTGGACCTCAAAATTATAGAACTAGGTTTTGGGCTATACATAAAAGTTGTAGCCTTTGTCTTGCATTTCCAAAAAACTAAATAACACCTGAAATAGAGGTATGTAGCTCTAATTATAGCTCAAAATCCAGATAGTGCTCTGGGTTTACTTGAACCAGCACTTGATTTTCTTTCTAAACTTAACCCAAAGTACACCTCTTCACATTAGTCCAAATCAACCTAAAACAACAATTAAAATTTATGAGAATGTCAGAAAATATTGTCCAATTAAATCACAAGTAATAAAATATGCAAAAACATGCTATTAATTAATTTAAATCACAACTTGAATTTATGTCTCTTAACTAATTTTTCTATTTAAAACCAATGATAGTGCCATGAAAGAGTTAAATTATATTGGCTCTAAATGTCTAAAATGTGTAATATTTTAGATCAATCACACCCCCCAACTAGCATTTTGTTAATCTCTAAGCAAAATAGTGAAAGTTAATTGAGATGAATAGAGTACAAAGATTGAAATCTAAACAATAGCAATCAAACACTATTCTAAATTCTCACAAAGGTAACACATGACAAATCAACCTCAGGAGATATATCCACCAACATTGTCTCAACAATCTATTACATAGAATTAGGGCAAATATGTTTGAACTCAAACGTGTGTATGGCTAAACTACATGTGGGTTCCCCTTTTACTAACCATGATTTGCTATAGGATTTTCAACCTTAAGATTAATTATTACCAATTCTAACTACCTCAAAGCTAAAGGGATTAGTAGTTTCCAAGCCAAATTGTTTTAAAGGTTGACACTCGACCCCCAAAGTTTGGGTAACTTTTTTCTAACCCTTTACTTAAGAGAACTCCTTAAGCTGCCTTCATCTCTTTCTTCTCTTTTTTTTCTCTTTTTTTTTGTTACTTTTTTTCTTTTTGAATTTACGGCATGGCTTGGTAGTCCTGCAGTTTACTTCTTTTATGTTAAAACAACGAATAGTAAATAAGGAACACTACAAATATAAGCATGTGCAAAATGTCCATCAAAACTTGCCCTTCATTCTATATAAATCTTATCAAGTCTCATCTCTATGAGTATAGCATCCTGGTGTTTCTAGCCATACATCAACCAAATGTGATACATAAAAAAAAATCATGTTCTATGCTTAAGCTTGAAAATAAATCTTCATAAAATAATTCAACTTAACTACTTCACCAAGATGCTCAGATTTCATAACCAACTCTATCAGTGCACATCATATAATGAAAGAAAAAAATAAGTTAACCCATGATCGCACACTACCCCTCAACTAGTGAGAGACACGGTCCTCAATGACTTGAAGAAGGAAAACAAAGTGCACAAAGATAAATAAACAAAGCAGAAAACCAAGCATGAGGTATAAAACGAAAGTAAAACAAAAACAAAACAAAACAAAAACAAAAATAAATAAATAAATAAAAGAGAAAGTGTAGATAAAGAAAGTAATAAAAAGGGGAAAGGTTAAAAGTCTTCCCTGGGGTCTTGTACAAGCACGGTTTCTTCATTGGTATCAAAAGGAGTCATAAATGGCTTAAGACGTTGTCCATTGACTGTGAACTTAGTGCCATTTTTTGAATTGATAATGTCGACTGCGCTGTGAAAATGTCCTTTACAATGTAAGGTCTACTCCATCGGGATTTCAGCTTCCCAAGAAAAATATGTAATCTTGAATTATAGAAGAGCACTTTCTGATCAGGGACAAAGTGTTTGTCTTGGATCCTCTTGTCATGCAAGGCTTTCATCTGCTCCTTTACCAAGAGGGAGTTTTCATAAGCTTCCCTCCTTGCTTCATCAACCTCCAAAATCTGTAACTTTCTCAAATCTTTGGCATCATTAAGTGAAAAGTTAATTTACTTAATAGCCCATAAATTATGATGCTGAATCTCAATAGGTAAATGACAAGCTCGACCATAAACTAATTTATAAGGTGACATCCCTAAGTTAGTTTTGAATGTAGTTTTATAGGCCCAAAGAGCATCTAGTAAATTTTCAGACCAATCCTTCCGAGTGGGACAGACTATTTTTTCAAGAATGAGCTTGATTTCTCTATTAGCTAACTTAGCTTAACCATTAGTCTAGGGGTGATATGGAGTAGAGACCTTGTGAGTTACTCTATATTTTTGCATAAGATTTTGAAAAGGTTTATTACAAAAATGAGAACCCCCATCACTAATGGTTGCCTTAGGCATGCCAAAACGTGCAAATAGTTCTTTCAAGAAACGGATGACAACCTTATGATCATTGGTTCTAGAAGATATGGCCTCTACCTACTTTGAAACATAGTTTACAGCAACCAAAATGTATGAATTTCCAAATGAATTTGGGAATGGTCCGACAAAATCTATTCCCCAACAATCAAATATCTCAAGGGTAAGGACAGGGGAAAGGGGCATCATGTTACGTGCTGTGATTTCTCCAAGCTTTTGACAAGGCTCACATGCTTTACAGAAAGATTCCACATCTCTAAAAATGGTGGGCCAGTAGAGTCCACTTTGCATGATTTTTGCAACAGTTTTCTTTGCTACAAAATAGCCTCAACATGCCTCAGTATCGTAGAAGTGAAAAGCATAAACAAATTCATCATCAGGAATACAACAACGCACCAGCTGATCAGCACAATACTTAAAAAGATAGGGTGAGTCAAAGTAATAAAATTTTACCTCGGCAAGGAACTTATGCTTATCTTGAGTCGTCCAATGCTCTGGCATTTGTTCAGTGACAAGGTAATTCACAATATCTGCAAACCATGGAGCATGCGAAACTGCAAAAAAGATGTTCATCAGGAAAACTGTCATTGAAAGGAGGAGTGGATGTAGACATATCAGGTAACTGTAGTCGTGACAGGTGATCAGCTACTACATTCTCAATTCCCTTCTTATCCCGAATGGTAATGTCGAATTCTTGGAGCAAGAGAATCTAATGAATCAACCTGGGTTTGGTATCCTTCTTTACCAATAAATACTTGAGTGCAGAATGATCAGTAAAAATGAAAACAGGAGACCCAATGATATAAGACTAAAATTTATCCAAAGCAAGCATAACAGGTAACAACTCTTTCTCAGTGGTGGTATAATATTTTTGTGCATCATTTAACGTACAACATACATATAAATTATCGAAGGCTTGTTGTCCACTCGTTAGCCAAGAACGGCACTAAGAGCGAAATCACTAACATCAGTCATAATCTCAAATGGCATGTCCCACTGAGGAGATTGCATAATAGGTGTAATTGTCAAGTGTTTCTTCAAAGTCTCAAAGGCATTATGGCATACATCAGTCCAAACAAAAGCAGTATCATTTTGCAACAAAGCACACAATGGTTTTGAAATACTACTAAAGCCTTGAACGGAAGCAACGATAAAATCCAGCATGTCCAAGGAAAGAACGAATGTCCTTCATTGTCTTAGGAATTGGCAATTGAGATATTAATTCTATTTTGGCCTTGTTAACTTCTATGCCACGTTTAGACACTAAATGCACAAGTACTAGACCACTAGTAACCATAAACTGACATTTTTCCCAATTCAGCAATAAATTTTTCTCCTCACATCTTTTTAAAACAACAACAAGATTTTTCAAACAGATATTAAAAGAGCCACCAAATATAGAAAAATCATCTATAAAGACCACACACATGTCATCAAGCATATCAGAAAAAATACTCATCATACAGCACTAAAAAGTAGTAAGTGCATTGCATAAACCAAATGGCATTCTCCTAAATGCAAAAGTACCAAACAGACAAGTGAAGGTCATTTTCTCTTGATCCTCTGGTGCTATGGCTATTTGATAATACCCAAAAAAATAATCTATAAAACAATAAAAAGCATTAACAGCTACTTTTTCTAATATCTGGTCTAAGAAAGGCAATGGGAAATGATTATTTCGGCTAACCGAATTCAGCTTTCAGTAATCAATACACATTCTCCATCCTGTTACTTTCCTAGTTGGAATGAATTCACCCTTAGCATTTTCAATAATAGTTAAAATAGATTTCTTAGGAATTACCTGTGTTGGACTTACTCACTTGCTATCGAAGATAGGATAAATAATGCTTATAACTAATAATTTGAGTACCTCGCTCTGCACCACCTCCTTCATGGTGGGATTCAAACCTCCACTGTGCATTACAAACTGGTCTTACATCTCCTTTTAGAAAAATATTGAGGGTACAAATTGAAGGGTATTGACCTTGATGTCTACAAAAGTCCAGCCTATCGCCCCTCTATGTTGTTTCAACACTGCCAACAATTCAGATTCTTGTTTTAAAGTGAGTTAAGAAGAGATGACTACTAGGAATGTGCCCTCAACTAGACCCATAATTATGTACTTTAAGTTCTCAGGAAATGGCTTTAATTCCAGTGTTGGGACTTCTTCTTCTGATGACTTCATGACTTCTGGTAAGTCAAGAGCTTCAAAGAATGGCCTATGCCAACTGTTCATGTGATTCACACCAGATACTTGAGGAGACCCATCTATCTCTATTAATTACCCCTCGAATTTTGTCAACACCACTAATGAATAAACTATTTTAATAGAAACCTTAAACTAGTCGGGTAAGTCATCCTCAAAGACACTCAGAATTATATTCTGCTAATAGCTCCAAAATGTCAAAATCATAAATCATATCAATTGCATGCACCTCTAAATTGTCACATTCACTTGGCATCCTGCAAGCATTATACATATTCATTTTCACTATCATATTCCCAAATGTGAGCTTCAGTACTCTGCTTCGACAACTGATCACTGCATTGGAAGTGGCAAGGAAAGGGCGACTAAGGATGACAAGAGCATGGTAAATAGTGGAGATTGGCTGCTACATGCCAAGGACTACAAAATCCACAGGGTAATAATATTAATCCACCTGAACCAGTACATCTTCAACAATGCCCTTTGGTACCTTGATTGATCTATCATCTATCTGTAGCATCATGGAAGTCCTTTCAGCTCACCTAACCCAAATGCTCATATAATGAGAATGGTATCAAGTTCACATTACTCCCACAATCAAGTAGAGCTCTCCCAATATGTGACTCACTGATCATGATAGGAATGGTGGGAGAACCACGATCTTTAAGCTTCTGAGGAGTGTCACTCAATATTAATATGCAGTAACTTGATTTGTTAGGAAAGCTTTCTTCTTTAGATTCAACTCCTCTTCACTGTGCATAAGTCCTTCAAAAATTTAGCATATGAGTATTTGTTGTATGGCATCCAAGAGTGGAATGTTAATCTTTACTTACATGAAAATTTCTTAGATCTCAGTGTGGTATTTATTTTTCTGGCCAGCTGCTAGCTCTGAGGATAAGGGATCATAGGTCGGTATTCCCTACGAGTTTCTGCCTCTACACTCATAGGCTTCTTGGAGTCTTGTTTCTCTTCTTTTGATTCTGTTTCAATTTCATCAACCTCTATTACAACTTCAAGTGTAGGAGTAACTATCTATCTATCAATAGTCATTTCACCTCGGGGAACTTCCTCTCCACTTCTAAAAGTAATAATGGCCTTCGCCGATTCAATATCTTCCCCTAAGACATTATGCACTTGCTGTGGTTGCTGCTTGTACACTTGAGGATTTGGTTGAGGTTGTGCCGAAAATTTTCCTTTCTCTAAAGTACTCAAGGTAGTGTTCATTTTACTAATGGTGCCCCACAATTCATTTATGGCCTGAGTGTTTTGATTGTTTGTGTTGGCTTGAATTTGCATGAACTGCTGAAGTGTATTGGCCATTTGTGCCATACTATCATCAAGAGACTTCTTCATAGGAGCAGATGGTAGAGACTGAGAACTCTGTGTAGCCATATGAAACTAAAATCCAGGAGGTGCTACTGTAGGATAGCTTTGAGGAGTTGGATATGGTTGATACTGTTGGTGAGGAGTCACCGATTAAATAGATGTTAAGAAGGTGGTTGAGACCAGCCAGGTTGATCATTCCTCCATAAGAACTTTGGGTGATTCTACCACCCTAGATTATATGTGTTGGAGAAGGGTTGATTTTATCTATTTACCCAGTTTGTTGATTATATCTGCTCAGACCCATTATCTTGAAATACTAGCATAATTGGGCAATTTTGAGTCTTATGGTTAGAATCAGCACATATAGAACACACCTCTGCTACTTTCATAGCCTTCACTTTCTCCATTTCCGTAGCCTCTAACCTTTTAGTCAATGTAGCTATACGAGCTTGAACATCAGTGTCATCCTTAAGCTCATATCTACCCCCACTAGTAATAGCCCTCAATGGCTGTGCTATCAATAAAACTCTATCAGTCGAAGTGGTCCATTGTTGTGTGCTTTCTAAAAGATAGTCAAAGAATGTTAAAGCTTCATCTGGTTCCTTGCTAAAGAATTCACCGTTGCACATTGTCTAAACAAATTGCTTGCATTCTGGAATGAGACCAGTGTAGAAATAATTCACCAACCTCTAAGATTCAAAACCATGGTGTGGACAGATGTTCACTAAGTCCTTAAACCTCTCCCAACTGGCCTTGAAATTCTCATAAGGTCGTTAATTGAATTGACTAATTTACTCCTGTAAAAGTTGGGTTCTTTGAAATGGAAAGAATTTTTGTAAGAATTCACGCTTCATATCAGACCAAGTAGAAATAAAGTTAAGCCTTAAAGAATTAAACCAAATCTTCGCTTCATCCTTTAAAGAGAAAGGAAATAAACGAAGTATAATGAATTCATCAATATTGGCTCTAATAAAAGTGGTGCAAGCCAACTAAAAGTCCATCAAGTGTTGGTATGGACTTTCAGAGTCCATCCCATGGAACTGAGGTATCGCTGACATCATCCCATGTTTGATAGAAAAATTAGGATCACCAGCAGGTAAAGCAATGCATGAAGGTGTAGTGGTGCATGTGGGCTATAAATAATCCTTAAGTAATGGAGATCGAGATCCTGACCAAGTCAATGTTCCCAAATACTCTCAAGATCCATTGAATGGAATTGGCGGTCCAA